>BSBK01003769.1:3082500-3145000 GCA_027943335.1 Chamaecyparis obtusa | reverse complement strand
GAAGTTTGTTATGAGATCCATGGATGAAAAAATTCAAAGAAGATCTAAAGGATGAGATTGAAACATGTTAATGACACATCTGCCGAGGAAGGTTTAAGAGGAAAAATGGATGAAGGAGATTAAGCGGTAAAATCTAATGGTTGATAAGAAAATAGTTTACTTGTCTATATAATAGATATGAGTTTCATTATTGAAACATGTCAGAAGAAGAATGCAGAGATATCACGTGAAGACTATTCATGCATGCTTGATCAGACTGGTTATTGAAAGAACCAAACTACAGAGTTAACCGAGCGTCAAAGTACCATTTACCGAGTGAAAGTAAGTTGAAGAATATTGATGAAGTGAATTTTATTATTGATTGGAGTATTTGTATGGGCTTAGCATAGATCTGAATATCTATAATTAAGTTGTATTTGAATTAGATCATACTGTATCAGTTTAACCATTGATTCAAAAAATCTCTTAACTGAGTGGACTTAATAGTCTTATATTCTGCCCTATGTAATTCAGAGAATGTACATTATTATCTTGTTGACCCCATAGTGAATGTTGGTCAAAAGTTAAATATTAGTGATAAATCCTCTAACCAAGTCACACTTAACAATGTGTTTGTAACCTTTAACAGGGTTGGCTCTTCACCGAGCTCACTTCAAAAGAGTGAATTATTTTGGGTTACCGGTCTCAGGTGGTTTTTCCCTTAACAGGATTTCCATGTTAAATCATTGTGTTATTTTTTATTTCTGATGATTATTTTTCTATCATACTTTACATACTGCATAATTGATTTGGTTGGTAATCACAGTTAGCTATTTATTGGTAATTGGTAAAGTGAATAGACAAATTGATATTTTATGTTATTGAGATGCATAATTTGTTGGAATTATTTAATAAGGTACATCTTTGTATTTGGGACTGTAGGATAACTGATCTAACTGATTCTCCCCCCTCTCAGTTATTCTAACAAGTTCTTGATGCAGCGGTAGGGGTACTTGTAGGACTTGGCTCATGGCAGGAACTTTAATCACCTTTCTCTTGTATCCCTTGATCCTCTCAACATCATGGTAAATCCTAATGAGATTCATAATGAGTTCAACTTGATTCACATACATACTATCATGACTAGGTCTCATACCTTTGCTCTTGGACTTTTTCTAATGACAACTTGTGCAATAATCCACTTGATCATGTTCAAATTATCTCAACCTATCAACCTTGAATGGGGAAATATTTCACAAAAATTTTAGAAAGGTTTCTTGATCTAAAGGATTGATCCATTCATCAAAATAATACAATTACATTATGAACTTGTAATTTTTCTATCCCTTTGAACAGTGTTCTTGTTTTTGCACCCAAATGTCTTTTCTTTCCAATCAAAGGTAGCTTATATATTGTTCCATTTATCATGGGCATGAACCATCACCCTGATTATATCTAGTTGGTTGGTTTTACCCTAGGCATGGTCCCATTATTCCTCTTAACACACCCAAATGCTCAATGAAATACCCTACCAATGATGTCCTTAATCTACCCTAAGTGCATGAAATCATCAAATTTTGATGGGTTGATTCTTGCAAACCGTGGCCTACAAATTTTCTATCTAAACCTATAGGTTCATGATAGGCCCCTCTACAATAACTTATCTCTAATTTTGAATTCTTGGAGTGGTTTTGTAGGGTAGAAAAATTTTTGTTCATGGAAAAACTATCAGATGTAGTGCAAAGTTGTAAGGTAGCCTATATCTCATTCTATTTGTCATGGGTACAAAAGGACACCACAATTGTATCCATTTTGGTGGGTTTATCCTATGCATGGTCACATTTTTTCCTCTCAACATGCTCGAATGCTTAGTGACATACCCTATTGACAATGTCTCTTTTGTTCCCTAAGAGCATAAAGTTGTTGAACTTTGATAGGTTATTTCTCACAAACCGTGGTACCTATGAATGATCTATTTGAACCTTTAGGGTTGTGTTAGGCCCTTCTACAACAAACTATTTCATATTTTGAGGACTCAGATTTTTTTAATAGGGAAACAATTTTTTTGTTCATGCAAAAATTGTCATATGCATTCAATGCAAAGTTCTAAGGTAGCCTATATCTCATTATGTTTCTCATGGGGGTGAATAGAAATGAAGATCATGTCTGAATGGGTGGTTTTACCCTAGGAATGGTCCCATTTCACCTCTCAGCACGCTCAAACACTCAACAGTATACCCTACCAGAGATGTCCCTTATGTTCCCTAAATGCATAAAATTATCAAAATTTGATGGGTTTTTCTCGCAAACCATGGCACCTAAAAATAATATGTTTGAATCTATAGGGTTGTGTTAGTCTCCTCTACAATAAATTTTCTTAGAGTTTGAAGACTCAATGGTTTTTGTATAGAGGCAATTTTTTTGTTCATGCAAAAACTATCAGGTGCATTCAGTGCAAAGTTGTAAGGTAGCCTATATCTTGTTTTTTTCATCATGGGAATGAATTGACACCACGATCACATCTAATTGGTTGTTTTTACTCTATACATGGTCTCATTTTTCCTCTCGACACATTTGAATGCTCAGGGGCATACCCTACCAGTGATGTCCCTTGTGTGTTCTAAGTGCATAAAATTATCAAACTTTGACAAATTATTTATTGTAAACTATAGCACATGAAAATGATCCATCTAAACCTATAGGGTTGTGTTAGGCCCCTCTACAATAACCTATCTTATATCTTGAAGTGGTTTTCATAGGGAAGCAATTTTTCTATTCTTGCAAAAATCATCACATATATTAAGTGCAAAGTTGAAAGGTATCATGTATCCCATTATGTTTTTCATGGGTGTGAACAAATAGGGTGATCACGTATGGTTGGGAAATTTTACCCTAGGAATGGTCCCATTTTTTCCTCTCGCTACCCCGAATGCTTAGTGGCATATGAATTAGTAATAAGATAATACTTCATGGTTACATATGCAGGATGATGGGTTTAAAGTATTTTTTATTAGTATCCCTCTAATTGAGAAATTGGAAAGTTAATATTAGTGCCCTATTCTTACGAGAACAACATTTGTTTTTGTTATCCATTGTTAACCATGGAGATGGTGGGATAAATATAGAGTTGTGCTTTCTCTTTTCTTCTTATTATTTGTTAATTTCATGATTTGATTGTTGACTCCTATATTTCATAGAGTATATTCCATTATGGGTGGAGGTGTGAGTGTAGGACAGGTGGGACTACATGATTTGTAAGAAATTGATTTCATTGTATTGTACATATGTACCTAACAAGGCCTAATTGTTGGGACACATCATTAATTTGCATAATGTATTTCTCTCCATAATTTATACTTAAAAGGGGTGTTAGGGTAAATGATTATTTACATTTTCTTAATTTCCACTTATGCATATTAACTATCATTTATGTTTTCTATGTGAGTAGGTTGAAATTATTCTTCATTGTCTTCTAACTATCTTCTTCTTCCTACATCATCAAAAGTGATAAGTTGCTCCAAAACTTTTCAATTTTTAATTACATCAAATTTTAATTTATAAGTAGGAGATATTTTCCACAAGTCAAATTGTGATATTCCTATTAGGATTCAACTATGTATTTTTTGAGTCAAACTCATTGATTCATGTTTGAGGAAAATTATTGTAGTTTAATAGAATGCAGTGATTGTAGGATATGCACAAAATGGATTTGTTGAAAGGACTTTAGAAACTTTCAAGAAAATGAAATTGGTAGGTGTGAACCTAGACTCAACAACCTTTTTGGAATATTTTGTGCATGTTCCTAATGAAAGCTTTTGAATTGGGGATGGACATCCATCAAAGCATAAAGGAAGGAGGATTTTTGTAAAAAAATTTAGTTACAACCACTAGTACACATGTATGCAAAATATGGAAACATAGATAAGGCATGTGTAATGTTTGACGAAATGGATTAAATAAATATGGTTTCCTAGAATGAAATGATTATAGGATATGCATATGGTATGCAAAGCCTGCACAAAATGAATTGTAGACATGTATGCAAAATATGGAATCATATACAAGGCATGAGAACTATTTGACAGAATATCTGAAATAGATGGCATCTCATGGAATGTAATGATTTAAAGATATGCACAAAATGGATATCAAAGGAGTATAAAAACATCATTGCAATGTTGTCATCCTAAGATAAGCAATCATTTTCACCACAAAAATAAGAGTAAAAAAACATCATTTTAATTATTTTCACCACAAAAATCAAATGAGTACAAAAACATCATTTTTAATCATTTTGACCACAAAGTAAATTCATTTTTGTATTTATATTCAACATGTAAAAAATTTGGCCTCTAGATATGTACAAATCAGCTCATGGCCACTTATATACAAAAATGAGAATCTAAATATGCACATGACAACTCATTATCGTACACACACACACACACATAGATGAAGGGTGCTCCCCTTAATACCACTAACACATAACAGAAATAGAGAAACAACAACAATTTGCAAGAACAAAAAATGGGTTTCTTATTATCTCCACAAATGTGGAATTACAAATTTCAAAATTACAATATGCAAAGCCACATGGGCATTTTCCTTTACAATATTATGTAGGACAAAGCTTCGAATCATTACCCAGATCTACCCAGAATTGCCCTAGACAACACTATGGACCTTTCTTATATAGGCAATTTCCACCACCCGAGAAGGTTCTAGAAATTTAGCCCTTAAGGCTGACTATCCTAAGAATTATTTTCTTTTCTTTTCTTTTTACATAGGGTCGGCTCCAAATAATTACAAAAATATGTTTTTAGGTACCCCAAATTCTGGAGGCCATAACTTTCTAACTGTAGCTTTATTTCTCTATCGTAACCACTTTTCAGAAATGGAAGGACCTGATCTACAATGCCTCACTTGCGTAAGCTCTAGTCAGTCAGGGGTCGATCACAATCTAGAGCCTCTAAGGCCTTCAAAATTGACCTGAAAGATTTCATACCCAAAAACCTCAATAACTTCACCAATACATATGATGTGGCAATGAGACTCAACTGGTAGGCTGATATGACTAAGATGAACCTCCACCTATGAAATCAAAACATTCTGAGATCGTATGACCAACTTACTAAAAATAGTAAGTTTCCATAAATAGCAACTCTGCACAAGATAGCCCTTATTGAAAGAAAATAGAAATATTTTTGGGTGATGCAAGATTTCTCTTACACCTAGGATGCTCCTGCATTAGAAACCTGGGGTAATTTGAGAAGTGACCCTGTCATGACTCAAGTGTGAAGAGGAAAACCAAGATGGTTAACCTCCTCCTTTGTCAACCATGATGAATCTTCAATAGGTCATCCTTTCCATTTGACTAGATATTCTTCATGTGTCTTATTCCTTGTGCTTCTACCAACATGACTATCCAGTATATCCTCAATCTCCTTGGTATATGAACTAGTTGCTGGAATACTCTAATGTGCTTATGTGATCTCATTTTCAACACTCCCTTCATGATACTCTGTCAAATCTGAAATGTTAAATACTGGTGAAATATTCAGCTCAATAGGCAATTCTACTTCATAGGCATTTCCTAAATCATGCTTCTTCAGTATCTTACATGGCCCAAACTTCTTCATTTTCAACTTGTTATATGTACCAACTAGAAATCTCTCCTTCCGCAAATGAACTATGACTTCATCTCCAACTTGAAATTTCTTGTCTTCTTTTCTCATCTGCCTTAGCCTTAACTACACATTCATCTTGGTAATGTGCTTCCTCACCTCCTCATGGATGTTCTTCAAGTGTTTTGCAAAATCCTCAACTTCAGCACTACTTATTTCTCCTTTATCTATCTTTCTCAACTCGAATGCATTTCTGGGACTACTTCCATATACAATCTGGAATGGTGATTTACCAGTGCTCCTATTGATAGAATTATTTTATGCAAATTCTACCTGTGGTAAAATCAAATCTCATCTTGTTGGCTTATCTCCAACCAAACATCTCAGCAAATTTTCCAAACTCCTATTCACCACCTCTGTCTGCCGATCAGTTTGTGGATGATGTGATGAACTAAACTTCAAATCTATCTTTAACTTCTTCCACAATGTGCGCCAAAAATATCCAACAAACTTAGTGTCTCGATCTAAAACTATAATCTTTGGGAAACCATGTAGTCTCACCACTTCTTTGAAAAACAATGTTGCCACATGAACAGCATCATTAGTTTTCTTGTAGGGAATGAAATGTGCCATCTTTGAAAATCTGTCAACCACCACAAAAATTGAATCATGTCCCTATTGAGTCCTTGGTAAACCAAGAACAAAGTCCATACTGATATCCTCCCAAGGATTCTTTGGTACTGGTAATGGATGATACAACCCTGTATTCTACTTTACTCCCTTTGCCATCTGACATACTCTACAACTCTGTACAAACTTCTTGACATCTTGCTACATCTATGGCTAATAATAATTCTCACTAACCAAAGAAAGGGTTTTATCATGACCAAAATGTCCAGCCAATCCTCTGCTATGCTTCTCCTTCATGAGATTCTCCCTCATAGAACTTCATGGAATGCAAAATTAACTTCCTCTAAATAGCATATCATCCTGAATGATGAAATACAACCACTTTGATCTGTCTAGAGTAACGGGTTCTTTACAATCTTTCCAAACTTTACCAAAATCAGGATCCTCTGGATATAAACTCTTGAGTTCCTTGAACCCAACCACCTCAATCTACATCTCTGTCAGCAAAATTTGTCTTTTTCTTAGTGCATCTGCAACCCTGTTAGACTTTCCACTCCTATGTTTCTAAACAAATGTATAACTCTACAAAAACTCAACCCATTTCAAATGCCTTTGATTAAAATTTCCTTGACTATTCAAATATTGTAAAGCTTGATGATCAGTATACAAAACAAACTCCTTAGGAAGAAGATAGTGTCTCCACTTCTTCTATGCTTGAACTATAGCATAAAATTCCTGATCATAAACAAAATACTTTTTCTTGGCATCATTTAACTTCTCACTAAAATAAGCAACAGATTTACCTTCTTGACTCATAACAGCTCCTATTGCAGTACCACTAGCATCACAGTCTACTTGAAACACCTTATTAAAATTTGGAAGTGCTAAAATAGTATGTTCTATAACTTTTTGTTTCAACAGTTTGAAACTCTTATCTGCCCCAGTAGTCCACTTAAACTCTTTTCTATCCCCTCTCATTGTTTCAATCAAGGGTCCACAAATACTACTAAAACTCCTAATAAACTTTATGTAAAAGCTAGCCAAACCATGAAAAGAGCTTACCTCAGTAGCACTTTTTGGAGTAGGCCATTCAAGGATAGCCTACACTTTCTTTGGGTCCATTTTTAGACCTTCTACTAAAACTACAAATCCCAGATATACTACCTCCTTCACAAAACTGCACTTCTTCAAATTACTCAACAATTTCTCTTCTCTTAACTTCTCAAACACCATACGAATATGCATCATATGCTCCTCCAATGTCTTACTAAAGATCAAAATATCATCTAAGTAAACAATGACAAACTTACCCAGAAACTCTTTCAGAACCTCGTTCATGAGCCGCATGAAAGTGCTCGATGCATTGGTTAGCCCAAAAGGCATGACTAACCACTCATATAGTCCTTCCTTTTTCTTGAAAGAAGTCTTCCATTTGTCTCCTTCTTTGATTCAAATCTGATGATATCCACTCTTCAGATCTATCTTTGAGAAATACATAGCTCCACTCAAACAGTCCATAATATCATCCATTCGTGGCAATGGAAACCTTTACTTGATTATGATCTTGTTTATTGTCCTAGAATCTATACACATCCTCCATTCTCCATTCTTCTTTGGTGCTAATATTGCTGGTACAACACATGGACTTAGGCTCTCCTGAATCAACCCCTTCTATAACAACTCATGTACTTGTCTGTTCAACTCTTCACTTTGTACTGGTGTCATTTTGTATGCTACCTTATTTGGCAAACTGGCTTCTGAAATCAAGTCCATCTGGTGACTGATCTTCCTTACCAGTGGTAATCCATCTAGAACATTATCAAATAGAATATCCTGAAACTCATTCAATAGATCTACAACTTCTATAGGTACATCTTCTACTTCCTCTTTACCAGCTTTTAGAATTAAATCAAAACACATATTCTCATGCCTCATACCCTCTAAAAATTTTCCATCAACAAAAGTTATCCTTGCATTACCACATACCTTTTCTTCTATGTCCTTTAATGGCTTTAGCTTATGTCAAACTCCATCCTTTGTCAGGGAATATGTATTAGCATGACCATCATGTACAGCATGCCTATCAAATTTCTATGGTCTACCCAACAACATATGACATGCATCCATAGGTATTATATCACATAGTACCTCATCATGATATCCACCAATCTTGAACTTTACTAGGCACTATTCACTAAACATGACCTTGTGGTCATCTTGTACCTAGGCAATCTGATATGGATGTGGGTGTTTCTATGTCTTGAGCTTCAACTTAGTGACCATCTCTTCTAACACAAAATTTTAAGTGCTTACACTATCAATAATCACATCAAAACACTTATCCTCACACTTGCATCTAGTGTGAAATAGGCTCCTCCATTGCTTAGGTTCATTCTCACCACTCAGCAGGACTCTTTTGTTAATTAGCATTTCTCCTCTTTCAGCATCTTCAGAATTTTATGATCTAGCATCTTCATCCACATGTGCAACTCTAGCCTGGCGTTCAGTTCTCCTATATTTCCTTCCTTGGAATTGAGGACATTCAAATGCCTTATGACCTTCTTCTCCATAGTGAAAACATGTTCTACGGAAGCCTCCTCTTCCAGATCCTTGTTCTCTTCCTCTTCCTCTCTGATCTCTATTATTCTAATCATGGGAATGATTGAAACTATTTTCTCTCTGATTTTGACTGCTACTGGCCTCATCCTTCTTTATTGGATCTTTATTTTGGCCTCCGTATGACCGTCCACCAGATCTTCCACCATGACCTCTTTCATTTTGTCTTCTCTCAAACTTCTTGTTCAGCTTTTCCTCTATTTTTAGGAAAAACTAGTATGTCTCTTCAATATTGTTTATTCGAACCAAATTCAACTCCTTTTGAATGCTCGGCCTCAACCCATTAAGATAACAGGAAAATTTCTCCTTATCATCTTCTGCATGGCCTGTTCTGATGAGGATTCGATAGAACTCCTCTGTATAATCCTAAATAGATCTTCCTGCTTGCTTCAAACTTTGCATTTTCTTCAATAGTTCAAGCTCATAATCAATAGGAATGAACTGTCACTTCAATTTATCCACCATTCGATGCATCTTGTGATTTTATCCTTTCTTCTTCTATTTCTCTCCAATTGAATCTCTTTCCACCAGATCTTCACATGACCCTTCAGTCTGGCCTTTGCAAACTTGACCCGATCAGGATCCTCGATGTCTTCATACTCAAAATACTTTTCTAATTCATTGATCCAATTGATCAATTCTTCTGGATTAAGATTTCCTGAAAATGCAGGAACCTCAATCTTAGATCTTTTCCCGATCTTGGAAATGGCCTGAAAAAGCCTTTCTTCCTCTTGGTTCATAATTTTGCCTTCTCCTTCTTGATCAAAATTTCTTTCTTCGGCTTCATCCTCACTTTCATCTCTAACATTAAGATTCATTCCTCTGTGAATCTCTTCTTACAATGCCCACACTTGTCTCTAGAGTGCTCTAACCTCAAGTGTCACACCACCAGCTCTTCTGTCACATTCCCTTCGTGGGGGCATTTTTGTGCTACTTGCTGAAACCCTAAACCATGGTCCTGGTGCAAACTGTCTCATAGTCAGTGATCTATTTACACACTTAGAAACTCCTGCTCTAATACCACTTGATGAAGGGTGCTCCCCTTAATACCACAAACACATAACAGAAACAAAGAAACAACAACAATTTGCAAGAACAGAAAATGGGCTTCTTATTATCTCCACAAATGTGGAATTACAAATTTTCGAATTACAATATGCAAAGCCACATGGGCATTTTCCTTTACAATATTTTGTAGGACAAAGCATTGAATCATTACCCAGATCTACCCAGAACTTCTCTAGACAACACTACGGACATTTCTTATATAGGCAATTTCCACCGCCCGAGAAGGTTCCATAAATTTAGCCCTTAAGGCCAACTATCCTAAGAATTATTTTCTTTTCTTTTCTTTTTACATAAGGTCAGCTCCAAATAATTACAAAAATATGTTTTTAGGTAGCCCAACTTCCAAAGGCCATAACTTTCTAACCGTAGCTTTATTTCTCTATTATAACCACTTTTCAGAAATGGCAGGACCTGATCTACAGTGCCTGACTCATGAAAGCTTCACTCAACCAGGGGTCGATCATGATCGAGAGCCTCTAAGACCTTCAAAATTGACCTAAAATATTGCATTCCCAAAAACCTCAATAACTTCACCAATACAGATGATGTGGTAATGAAACTCAACTGGTAGGCTGATATGACTAAGATGAACCTCCACCTGTGAAATTAGAATATTCTGAGATCGTATGACCAACTTACTAAAAATAGTAATTTTCCATAAATAGCAGCTCTGCACAAGATAGCCCTTATTGAAAAGAAACCAAAAATATTTTTGGGTGATGCAAGATTGCTCTTACACCCAGGATGCTCCTACAGCATCAGGACACACACACACACTATTATATATGTGTGTGTGTGTGTATACATATATATACATACATATATGTATATATACATATATATACATGTATATGAATATGTGTGTGTGTGTGTGTATGTGCATGTGCAGGATCATGGTATATCAAACTATGGCCTTAAGTGGCAATGAAAAATTAGAAAATCAGGGTTAGTCAACTTGACATAAAAAGTTGAACATCTTATCAACCTTATGTGAAAAAGTTGTAAGAATAGAATCTGTAAGAAATTGAATGTAGTTTCTAAACTACTAGCCCTTGTCTAAAAAAAATAAATCTAATTGTTCAAAATTTTAGATTTCAATGTAGTAGTACGAAAATTTTAGGGAAAGGATAAAAAGTACATGTATGTATGACCACCTTAATCACAATCAAATGATGATATATTTTCACAAGATTCTAAATATAAGTAGTAGACTCATGCCTAGATGTGACACATATTTTTGTGTAATTTTTTTTATATAAATAATTAATTATAAATTTTCTACTACAACTTATTCAAAATAAAAAAAACTCTCGTATCTGACCACCTTAACTAATTCTAAACTTTACACAATTGAAAAAAAAAATTCTTATAGTAGGCGAAGCATAAAATGTGACGCATTTTCGGATTTCAAAAAGGTTAAATGGTTTGTAAGTTATACTTTTTTTCAATCAATATGTCAATTAGGACTTTAAAGATAACTCAATTAAAAAATAAGTAATAATTACTTACTGAACTCGAAATTTGACATCAATTATATTGATGGAAAGCTAATAATGTCTTTAAGAAACCTTTTTTTATTTTATCAATTTTGGGTGAAAAAAAAGTCGTCAGCTACATGGTCAAAGTCTCGAGATCAAAACAAATATGGTGAACACACCTTATGGGTTGACCATTCACGTTTGGCTTTGCCCAAGGCAAATACCAAGCCTAATTGGATATCCGATAATATCGGATATCCAAAAAAATTCACCTAATTCAACATTTCATTTTGACTGGTTTTTGCAATTTCAAGTTACATATTAAATTTTTTTTTATGTTAATATTAAATTAGTTGAGTGTTTTTTTCAATTTTAAGTTATATATTACAAATATTATTATTTTAATTAATATTAAATGATAATAGCATAGCATTAGTATTATATAAATTTTTATATTATATTATTATTATTTATTTCTCTATTGTATAATAGTATAATATTAGTATTAAATATTTATTAAAATATTTATATTATATGTTCAATAATACCTAAGTGAGACAAAGAGAGAGAGAGAGAGAGAGAGAGAGATTTTAGATATCCAATTCTTTTTACTAGCATTGAAAAGTAAAAAGTTTATTCTCTAGGTCCCTGAGAAGCACGTTTTTTCTATAGAGAATCATGAGATTGCAGTTGTAGAAGACAAAAATTCACTTTTTCCCCGTTCTTGGCTGGAATTTCTCTATTACCAAAGTTTTTTCATCACCTTTTTGGTCTCACTATGGGGAGTAGTAGTCATCAAAAGCATAACAGAAGAGGAAACTCACAAATGAAGAGATTTAAGTGTATAGAGAAATGGATAGGGTTGCCCATTGGAACAAGAGACAAGGTATGTTAAATATTAATGAAGATGTGGGCATAAGCCCACCCTAAATGTGGTTTCAAGTGAAGAAGAACATGAATTTGAAATGATTTATGACAATAATATTTAAAATGAGAATGTAGGGATTGAAGATGAAAATGTAGGTTTTGAAAATGAACATGTAGATGTGGACAATGGTAGTGTGGACATTGACAATGACAATCCACCGATTGAATATGAAGTAATTGTCAATGATAATGGTACACAAGAACCAACTCAATGTAATATGTCTCCAAATTATATGACAAATGAAGTCCCTTGGGAGGAAGAAAAACAAACTTCAAAATTGAGACCTTCAAGAACAACTAAATGGTTACTTGAAATTGATGAGAACATAATGATAAATTTTGATGGCAAGAGATCAAAAAGAACCGTTCGGTTGTGGGTTTCAAAACTTTTTGATCAATTTTTTAGCCACAAGGCCTTGGTTGAGCAATGTCAAATGTTTGTGCAATTGTTAAAGATGCAGAATATGAGATGTATACTAGTCAAATTGAAGATTACTGTGGACAAAAAAAAGGAGAGGAATGCTATTATTGTGAGAAATCTTTTTAGTGCTCTCAATTCCATTGGGAAGACTACCAAGGAAAAAGATAAGAGAACTACTAGGAGGGTTATTACAACCTCCTTAGTAAGTCATCATTTGAGAAAGGTTTGTTTGATGAGACAAACTTGTGTTGACTTGAACCTAAATCCTAAAACTTTGGATAGAGCACTTGCAAGAAGAGAAAGACTTGATGATCCTCTTCAACATGATACATGGGCTTATAGTGGGAGACTTTCACATTGTGATAAGAAGCTTACCAATGGTGTGAAGGATCAAATTCAACTATTTTGGCAATCTAACTCAAGAGTGTTACCAAATGTGAAGGATGTCTTGAAGTTGAGAATTGGCATTTGAGACCGCACCCCACATCCCAAACATTATTTGGAGGTGAGTCAAAAAATGTTGTTCAAAAAAATTTGTGAGACACATCCAAAATTGCAAATATCACAAAGAGCTTTTGAAGCCCTCAAGCCTCTTTCTTGTGTGCCTCTTAAGATTTGAAATACTTGTTGCAAATATCATGTGGAGTTTTCAATGCACCATAAACTGTTATGATCTCTTCATTCTACTTTGCATATTAGTGAAATGTTGGAGGAGTGTGGTGCAAGTGCTCTTCCAAAATCATCAAGAGACTTGCTAGATCATTTTTATGTACTAGAGATGATGGATGTTTCTTTTATAGAAAAGATTGCTTGAATGACAAGTGCTCAGAGTGTGTTGGGCTAGTGAAGTTTGTTGAATGTTTTCATGATGGCCGTGAACATGATTTTGGAAAGACAATTGTCCACAAAAATTTATATGAAACCATCAAATATACATTGAAAAGTGGAGGAGAAGGCTCTAGATGTGAGTTGGTTACAAAAGAATGCAATGTAGTTGATTTTATTTCAGATTTCAGGAAGAATCTTTTTGACAAGTATGCAAGGCATAGTCATAGGTCTCAGTGGTTGGATGAACAATTCAAGATGTGTAAGGACACTTTCCTGATTGGCACTATTATATAGGTTGTTTACTTTTCAAAGAACTATACATTGCAGCCCCAAAATGAGTTGCAAGCTCAATATTACAATTCTATTTAGGTTGCTATTTTTGTGCACATAACATATAGACATTCCCTTGGTAGTAAAAAAGATGACTGGAAGATAATCAGAGAGTACCATTTTTATATGAGTGATGATAGATCTCACTCTCATGAGTGTGTCCAACATTGCTTTGAGAATTATTTTGAGAGGGTGCGGGAAAATAATATTGTTATGCATAGACATCTCATTTGGTCAGATAACTGCACAGGTCAATTCAAAAATGTTCGTATCTTTTATTGGTTATGTATAATGCATGTAGAGAGAGGTGTACCTCATATTTGGAATTTTTTTAGGTCATTCATGGGAAAGGGGAGCATGATGGAGAAGGTGCATGCGTAAAGAGAGCTCTAGTTAAGGAGAAACTAAGGAGTTTAGGTGTAGAACTCCTTGATGTTTGTTTTACTGTTGATTGGTGTACTTCATCATTGTCACAAGGGGGGACTCTTGATTCAGCAGTGCACAAATTATTTTGGTTGGTTGAGTTGGGCATAATAGGAGATAGGTTGGATTGTCAAATTGTGAAAGATTTTTCAAAAATGCATTTATTTCAAAGCTCGGATGCTATTACATGGACCATTTGGACACGAGAGTTTTCTTGTTATTGTCTGAGGTGTCTTCGGTGTGATTGGGATTAGTGTGAGTCAAGTGAGTGGGTTGATACATGGGTTCCATATTATCTAACTCCTTTATCTATCATAGTTTCTGTAATAAATGATCACATAGATAGTTCACTTGACTACGACCATCTTTCAGATCTTCTACAGTTGGGACATGTTTTTGCATTGCTTTGACCACAAGGGAATGATGAGAGATTGGATTAATGGTTAGCACGTTGTGTACGAGGAAATTAGAAACTTTCACAACTGACGACAGATGATGATATGTTCACATATCCAACAGGATCATATGTTATTGCAGGAAAATGGTTGTGCACATATATGATTAGAAATAATGGCATTCCTACATTTGAAGACTATGAGAAGCACAAAACCATTCTCATGTATTCACACCTTGTTATAGCAGCCAATGTTAAGTTGTTGAAGCATCAAGCAAAACCAAAGACAAAGAAACTTTGGACTATTAATACTGCTAATCATGAACCAATATTGAATACCCTCAAGTAGAGAGATGACCCTTCATGCACACTTTAGTAGGTTAGTTCAACTCAAGTTGCAAGGTTTTTCATGTTTATTACGATTATGTTCCATAAATTAATTGTAGTTTTTTTCTTTATTTGTTTGAGCCAATAAACTTGGTTTTGTATGTGGATTGTAAATGCATTTGGATACATATATGATAGATATAGAAGATCGAGGTGTGCATTTGATTAGCCCATCTTTTATGATGGTAGACTTCACTATGCATTAGCTAGTCATGTTCTTTGGTTTGTTTAGTTACTTATACATTCATAATAGTTTTTTCAACCTATATAAACTTCTTATATTCTCTATTAACTTTTCTTCTTCCTTCTGAATGCAGGGATTGGAATGTAGATGTCATCAAGTACCATGTGTTAAACTTACACACTTTAGGAGTGGAAATGACACTTATTTTTTATATATAGTTGTGTATTTAAGATTTTGTATATAAAAACAACAATTGAATGTAATGTGCATATTTAGATGCCAAATTTTATATATTAAAAATTAGATGCAAAATTTGAAATATAAAAGAGCCCATGGGGTTGATTTTCAAATATTAAGAGCCCACATTTGTATCGTCTTAATGCCATGTAAAGTGCAAAAATTGTGTTTCCTTAATATGAATGTTGTATCCTTATATTTGTATCATCTTAATTTTGTATCCTTACATTTTTATTGTATTAATTCCATAAACATTTGTATCGTCAAATGATGTAATAGTTGGAGTCATTGAGTCAAAATTGGTCAAATGTGTCCAAAGTAAAATGGTGATTCCCTGGGGTGAAGGGATAGTGTTGAAGGATTGCATCTTGGCTCCAAATGTACTACACCATTAGCTCTAATTGGGTGGGTAAATTTTAGTGACAACCCCCTTTCGACCACTAAGTCACTAGAACATTCGCAACCATGCCGGACCAAAGTGTCCCCAAGGTGCACTAAGCACGATTGGGCAGCTATCTTTCAAAGCTTGTAGCTCAGACCCTATGAGAAGTATCAATGAACCATGAGATGGTACAAGATCATGTTTCTAAGGCCTACAATAACCTCTTTCCATTCTGGGAGATTTAAATTTATTTGAATTTGGCACGCCAATCTCGCTTGATGCCAAAACTTGCAGTGAGGGTCAGTTGAAAGTTGCACCACTAGGTTTCTTCCAAACCCTTCATCCCAGCACCGAATGGTCTACACCATTAGCTTTGGTTGGGTGGGAAAACACTAGTGACAACCCCATTTTGACCACTGAGTCACTAGAACATTCACGACCATGCCAGACCAAAGTGTCCCCAAGGTGCACTAAGCACGATTGAGAAGTGATCTTTCGAGGCTCATATCTCAGACCTTGTGAGAGGTATTAGAGAATCATGAGATGCTAGAGGACCATGTTTCTAAGGCCTTCAATAACCTCTCTCTATTCTAGGATATTTGAATTTTTTTTAATTTGGCACGCAGTCTCGCTTGATGCCAAAACTTGCAGTGAGGGACAGTTGAAAGTTGCACCACTGGGTTTCTTCCAAACTGTTCATCCCGGGACCGAATGGTCTATGCTATTAGCTCTAGTTGGGTGGTCAAACACTAGTGACAACCCTGTATCAACTACTAAGTCACTAGAATCTTCACGACCATGCCGGACCAAAGTGTCCCCAAGGTGCACTAAGCACGATTGGGCAGCGATCTTTCAAGGCTCGTATCTCAGACCCTGTGAGAGGTATCAAAAAAATGTGAGATGCTATAGGACCATGTTTTTGAGGCCTACAATAAACTCTCTCCATTATAGGAGATTCAAATTATTTTGAATTTGTCACGCCAATCTCACTTGATACCAAAACTTGCAATGAGGGTCAGTTAAAAGTTGCACCACTAGATTTCTTCTAAACCATTCATCCTAGCACCAAATGGTCTACACCATTAGCTCTGGTTGGGTGGTTAAATGCTAGTGACAACCCCATTTCATCCATTGAGTCACTAGAACGTTCGTGAGCATACTAGACCAAAGAGTCCCCAAGGTGCACTAAGCACGATTGGGTAGCGATCTTTCGAGGCTCGTATCTTGGACCCCATGAGAGGTATCAAAAAACTATGAGATGCTACAAGACAATTTTTCTAAGGCCTACAATAATCTCTCTCCATTCTGGGAGATTTGAATTTGTTTGAATTTGGCACGCTGGTCTCGCTTGATACCAAAACTTGCAGTGAGGGTTAGTTCAAAGTTGCACCACTAGGTTTCTTCCAAACCGTTCATCCCAACACCAAATGGTCTATGCCATTAGCTCCGGTTGGGTGAGTAAACACTAGTGACAACCCTAATTCAACCACTGAGTCACTAAAACATTTGTGACTATGTCAAACCAAAGAGTTCCCAAGGTGCACTAAGCACGATTGGGCAGCGATCTTTTGAGGCTCGTATCTCAGACCCCATGTATTGATGAATCATGAGATGCTATAGGACCATCTTTCTAAGGCCTACAATAACCTATCTCTATTCTAGGATATTCAAATTTGTTTGAATTTGGCATGTCAGTCTCACTTGATGCTAAAACTTGTAGTGAGGGTCAGTTGAAAGTTGCACCACTGGGTTTCTTCCAAACCATTCATCCTGGCACCGAATGGTCTACGCCATTAGCTCTAGTTGGGTAGGTAAACACTAGTGAAAATCCCATTTTGACCACTAAGTTACTAGAATGTTTGTGACCATGTCAGACCAAAGTATCCCCAAGGTGCACTAAGCACGATTGGGAAGTGATCTTTCGAGGCTTGTATCTTGGACCCTGTCAGAGGTATCAAAAATCTATGGGATGATACAAGACCATGTTTTTGAGGCCTACAATAACCTCTCTTCATTCTAGGAGATTCAATTTTTTTTGAATTTGGCACGCCAATCTCGCTCGATGCAAAAACTTGCAGTGAGGGTTAGTTGAAAGTTGCACCACTAGGTTTCTTTCAAACCGTTTATCATAGCACTGAATGGTCTATGCCATTAGATCTGGCTAGGTAGGTAAATACTAGTGACAAGCCCCTTTTTACCACTGAGTCAGTAGAACATTCATGACCAAACCGGTCCAAAGTGCCCCCAAGGTGCACTAAGCACAATTGGGCAGTGATCTTTCGAGGCTCATATCTTAGACCCCATGAGAGGTATCAGTGATCCATGAGATGCTACAAGACCATGTTTATAAGGCCTACAATAACCTCTCTCCATTACAGGAGATTCAATTTTTTTTTAATTTGGCACGCTAGTCTCGCTTAATGCCAAAACTTACAGTGAGGGTCAGTTGAAAGTTGCACCACTGGGTTTCTTCCAAATTGTTCATCCTTGCACCGAATGGTCTGCACCATTAGCTCTTGTTGGGTGGGTAAAAGCTAGTGATAACCTCATTTGAAACATGGATTTAGTAGAACATTCATGAACATTCCGGGCCAAAGTGTTTCCAAGGTCCACTAAGCACCATTGCGTATGTTGGTGAGCATTCTGGTGTGTCAAGAGGCAAAGTGGGATCATTCCTAGGGTAAACCTACCCAACCAGACATGATGGAAGCATCAGTTTGTGCCCATAATGGAAAAATGTTTTTGCTCCAAGGGAGATGGGGACATGACCATATAGGGTCATTGGTAAATGTAAAGAGACCAAGGATGGTCATTTGAATGCATTATGGAATGTGTCTATGATTTGAAATAGAGTAAATTGATTTTCTATTATCTTGTTATCACTTCCATGTCTATATTACATCATTTCATTAGCATTTGAAGGCAAGGAATTAACTAGTGTCTTCTACAATAGTGTTTAGTTGTAGGGATGTGTAAGATATATGATGGTGGAGAGACCACAAATGGTGGTAAATGTTGATTGAAGGTGCATGAAGTAGCACCACTCATTGTTGCGAGCATATACTCCAATGGATGAGTATATTTTGTGATGGATTTATACTATTGGGGTCCATAGGGATATGTTAGATCCATTGGGGGGATCTAGAGAGATTTGCAAGAGTCTTTTTGAACAAGCCTTGACCTACAGACCCTAGAAAGGAGGGTTTGGTACCTAGAACGATAGGTCATTGTTTTCTCAATAACAATTTCTTGATGTAGAAGCATCATTCCATGAATGTGCTTACTGATTCTCATAGAATGATGTGTCTTTGACATGTATAATAGAGTTATAACCTGATACATTGCATAAGAGTTTATTTGACAAGGTGATCACTGGATTTGTGAAGTGAACTTTAAAGGATTTGCTTGGTTGAGAGCATCAGATACACATGAATACAATGTAGCACATAAATTTTGAATTCACTTAAATGATGAATTACACATGTGAACACTTGTAGAACATAAAGCATACACATAAATTTTCTTAAGTCATGAAGCATACATGTAGCACATAGATTATAAAGAATACGCATAAATTCATTTAAGTCATGCATGTAGCCCATACACATGAATTTAGGTTATGAAGAATGTACTTGAATATACATGAATATACTTAAGGCATAAATCATACACATGAGTACATACACACAATCATATTTACATACTAACAATGAATAAATGAACACACAATTAACAAATTGGATAGAATATCAAGTTTCATATATATCAAAATGAACAATAATTCTGTACATATTTATAAAATCAACATACTAGATACAATGTGGCATACACCATCTCAAAATGTGTCATATGACATCTCAAAATAAGAAGTTTAACTACAAATATTTCTAGGACATCCTATTCTACTGGTGGATCATCAAAATGTAGACTCTTTGAAGTACTCTTTGGCTCTGATGGATCCTGCATTCAAACACAAAAATGAAACCCCAAGTTAGATTACTTAATTTATATGGTTTCTACAAATAAAAAATAAAAATTTAAAATCATAGTCAACAATAATAAATAAAATTTAAACTAAAATTGAACTCTCGTGTACCTTGCCTCTTTGTCTCCTCACGCAGATAGGAGACCTAATATATGTCCTTGGTAGTGAAGGAACAATGCCACCAATGTCAACTTCGACCTATATATGTTTGTGAACATGAGATTGATCTACGAGTTATACTATTTAATGTTAAATCCTTGGTAGAAAATATATGTTTACAAAATAACTAAATTAACATTAAAACTTACCTATGTTGAACTTTCTTCAGGAAATGTTGGTTGAGTCATCAGCAATACAAACCCTTGGCATTCTACCTCCCTCAAACTAGGTGTGACCTACAAAAGTCAAATAGATACTTCATACAATCATAACTTGATCATATTATATATACTTGATAGTAAAATACACACAAATAACTTTAGAAATATATGTACCATGGGGGTATCACTATGAATTAAGATGCATGTGACTCTATCCTGGCAAAAGGGTCTCATGACATCATCAGACACCACCCTTTGTCAAATAAACCATGTAAATTAAAAATAAGTACACACAACTTACAAGTATACATGTATGCATAAACAAACTAAATTACTTAATTACCTTCCCCTTGTCAATGCCTGACACCTAAACCCCCTCACATTGCCACCCAGTGGTAACTGGTGACACCTGCATCAGTATGTAATAAGATGATTGTAAAAATTAGAAAACACATGTACATATACTATTATAATAATTTAAGGAAACCAATGAGTACATTAAAACATGTGTATCGTGGAAGTGTCAAGGCCAAATGATATGTCTAAAAGTGTGGACCCCTCCACCTATTCCATCTCATCCTCTGTCATCAACTAAACATAAATGTAACACATAAAAAAACATAAGTGGAAAATCATTATAAGAAAATTCAACTAAAAATATGAACGTTTAAAATTAAATACAATGTAAAAAGTGAACTATTTACCCTTACCATAATAGTAGGAGTCCATGGCTCTCTATGCCCTTGATGCACATCTTCATGAGGTTCTTCAGTGTCTATAGTTTTTTGTGTAGTATCGTCCACCTTGAGGATGTAGTTATATGCATCACTATCATTCAGGGGACCTAATCATATATTCTTGCACATAATGCAAGTGTGGTGCACACAAACATATGAGCTTATGGAGGATTTGGCAGGGCCGAAAGCATCAGGACAAGGAGGCAACAATGTTGAGCTCTGCGTAACTAGAAAATCACTCAAGGTGTGAATGGCTCGAATAGTCTGTGAGCTGGCCTCAGCAATAATATTAGGATGTTGCACTGTAGGAGGTGGTGAAATCTTGAGAGGGGGGACATATGTGTGGGATTTCACCCAGTGTGCCCATGGCCTATCCTGAGGAGCGCCTAAGCCTACACCCTAGTTTGGTCTCATACTCCAATAATTTACCTTGTGACCGAGCACAAATTTAGCATACAATTTTTTAATGAAATAAAATGGGACATCCAAATTGTTGTGAGGTGGTCTATCAAAAATCATCCACCAATGGTCCCACAAGTTGTCACGTATTACGTCATTTGTGCACCATTTAATTGACAACTTGGATTTTTTAGGTGTACACACTAAATAGTGCACTTCTCTAAGTCATTACTTCCAAGGGAATCCATGAATGGGAAACCTTGAGAAAGTGACCTAGAGCTCCCTAGGCATGGAGTCACAAGGATGTTGATGGTGCTCTCAGCTAGAGCTATTGAAGCATGCAACCTTGCTAGTAAACCACACAATGGGAGATTTAATGAGACAAGGGAAAGAATGCCAATATCCTCAAGAATCAACAATGAAGATGCAATGCAATGCAAGCTAAGCTAAGAATGAAGATGCAAGCTAAACTAGGAAAGGAAAGATACAAGTATTACAAACCCTTACTAATTTAAGCTATGTGAGCTAATCTAAAGCATAAAGGAAACTAAGCTAGATGCTATGAAAGCTATGATGCAAGAAATGAAAGATGGATGCAAGAATGTCTTCAAAAGCTCCAAAGTCTCCAAGAAATCCTGCAGCATAAGGTTAGTATTCAAAGGATGGATCTTAAAATGAGAAAAGAGCTCTCCTTTTAAAGGAATTGAAAAGGAATGGACCATGGAGATTAAGAGGCAAAAGATTTAATCAAGGGTGGAGCTTGAAAGAGGAGCAATCCATGTGCACAAATATCCTCCAATGAGAAAATAAGAGTTGAATTTTGTGTCCATATGAGACAAAAAGTGTTTTTCTTCTTTTTATAAAGTAAGAATAATGTTTTATTTGTGCAACTTAGGATAAGAGGAAAAGTGGGGGCTTTTTATTTAAATAAAAGGGGAGGAAATTCCTTTTAAATAAATAAAGACTTTAGGATAAAATGGTTAGCCCAAGGCAAATAATCGAAAATGATAAAATAGGATTTGATCAAGGAAATTGATATAATTGAAAATATTGATTTTTGAAAATATTGATTCAGGGATTTGATAAATTGTTGAATGGGGGCCCAAAGTCTAGGTGACCATTTTAGGGTGCATACATTTTCCCATCTTTGACTAATGTGAGATCAATTTGGGATCACATGCAGTCAAAGAATGGAATTGAAATGTGAGATTGATTTGGGATCACAAAACACTCCAGACATGTGTTCAACGGAAGGGAACATATCAAGACAAACATAAGCAAAAGCTGACAAAGATAAGCAGAAAGACAAGACCAACACCATTGTATATAAGTAATTGTCAAGTCTGAAATAAGAGATAAGAATCTCAAGCTCAGCTGATTGATAAGCTGAACCAAAGATTAAAGCTGATAGGTACTGCCCCCTTAGAATTAGAATCAAAATTAGGTAGAGGAGAACAATAAATTGATAAACTTGATCAAGTCACTAGAAATCATAATCGAAGGTGAAACATGATAGGATAACCATCAAGCAGTGAAGATATGTCTCAGTTTGACTGGGTTTGACTGAGAAAGATATAGGATAAAAATGAAGTCAAACCTCAAAGAGATGAAGCAGGATAAAAATGAATGAAAGACTAGAAGTTTGAAAGAGATGGGGATGACTAAAGTAAGGTGCCCCAACAAAGATCAAAGGATCAGGCCTCAAATGGTTAGTCAACTGTGTAGAAGAGGGTGAAATTTTAAATGCAATTTTGACTATCAAGATGAACTCAAATTTTGATTTGAATCTCAAAAATGGATCTAGGACGTCGAAATTAGCTAGGTGTACAATTTTTGCACAATTTTGAGGTGTTTTGAAAATTGGTCAGAAAGTCAAAATGCTAAGATTAACCCCTTGTGATGATAGGAAAAGGACGTGATGAAAAAGACAAGGAGTGAAAGACATGATCGAGGGAAAGCAAAAGGTGAGCATAGTTGACCAATAGGTCCTCGAAAGATGAAAGGAGAGCTCTCTCCATATGCAAAATGCAAAACTAACTATCATGAACCTAAAAATGCAAGCTACTATGAAAAGTGGTTTACTTGCAAGGTCACAAAGCTTTTAGACTCTAATATTCATCATCGAGCATTATTGGTAGTGTCGCAAGATCATACAATGCACACTAGTATGACTATGTGAATCTGAATATGATCTATATTAGATAGATATGTGGGAATCCCATATAAGCATCAAAGACATATAAGTCAAGATGACTAGTGCAGTGAGATTACCTAAGTTTAATATAGCAAGATTATACTCACATCGAGACACAAGGAAAGTCAAGATGGCTAGAAGTATGCACTTGCAAAAATAGTCAAGGATAATACCTTGTAGATCCCATTGTCAAGTGGAACAAGCATAAATGCTAATGACAGTTAGGACTAACAAAATATACCCACAAGCAGAAAAAGAAATAAAACATGTCCTCATGCCCTCAGTCTTCTAGCCATGCATCATCGAAAACTTCTTAGGGAAAGAACACTCATCAAAGAAATCATCATAGATAGCACAGAAAGAAATAAAGTCAAACAAGTCTTAGCTAGTCAAGTGTTTAAGTGCGTGTGTGTAGGTCATAGAGTCAAACTTTGAGTATCACATCTGCGAGTGAGAAATACCATATCATGCTAGACTATAGGTAAGATATCTGATAAGTTTTGAGAAACACTTGATACTAGGGTAGTGTTGAAAAATATAGTTGGGGTGGTGTTGAAAAACACCATTTTCAAGATGTCATAAAGACCAACGCATCCTAGAGACCAAAGCTAACACAGTTATGCCCCCTAAACAAAGACAAAGACCAATTCCAAACCAAGGCAACAAGGTCAAGGCATGATGGAGAAAGACTAAGTGTTGAGGACACATGCTAAAAGACAAGGGTGCAAAGGCCTCAAGTAACACCTATTTACAGGTTTTCACCACTTGGAGATTTTTTTGATTTTTCAATTTTTTTGTATTTTTGCTACCAAGGCGCCTGTTTCCAGGTTTTCACCAAGGCACTTTTTCTATTTTTTTAAATTTTTTACATTTTTTTTTATTTTTTTATATTTTTCGGGACTTTATATGCTTTTTAGAATTTTTTCAGCATCATATATGAATTTTTTTGCATTTTTTTAGGATCAATAAATATTTACAAAGGATGCCCCTAGATAGAATGGGCATCAAACTCCCAAGCAAGATCACATCGTGAAGTCCCAATTTCTAGCAAGGTGGAGGACAAGAGGGAATAGCAAGCTAGTGGAAGAGATGGAAGACAAGAGAATGAAGGAGAATGAAGGGAAGAAATTCTCAAGGGAAAACTCCTCAAGAGTACCCAAGCTAGGGAAAAAATTGTCATGCAAAGCACATTTGGGCGAGCAATGAAAAGCCAGCATATGATAAGTCACAAAAGTGTAATGCAAAAGAAGGAAAGGATGCAGTCTAAAGGAGTAGACATGTCAAGAGGCTTCATAACATCATGTTTTACTCTTTTTTATTAGATCAAGAATAAAGGGGAAAAGGATATCAAAAGGCTAGAATGAATGGAGGAAAATAAATATGAAGGCTAAACATGAATGGAATGAAAACAAGATCATCGTAAGATAGCTCACAAGATAGCCAAATGTTCATGTATAGGTCAACATTGTCAAGACCAAAGAGAGAAGACGGAATGGATGAAATATGTAGAAGAATTACACATGATGCCTGATTGCTAGGTTTTCATCACGGTACTTATCCAAGGTGCCACAAGGGAGTGGTTTTCAACATAGGATGAATTTATTTATCTTTAATTTTGCTACCAAGGCACCTATTTCTAGGTTTCCACCAAGGCACATTTTTAATTTTTTCTTTTTTTTTTCTTTCATTTTTTTATGTTTTTTGGAAGAAGACAAGCTTTTTAGATAATGCTCCTTGAAAGAATAAACCATGATATGCCATAGATTCAAAATGATATGCTCAAAGATGCTGAGAGGGAAAGGAAGATGGAAGAGAAAAATGGAGGATAAGGTTTTATGTAAAATGAGTGAGGTTGGAAGATAGGAGGAATAGGAAAATGAGGAAAAATGATAGAAGGTAGAAGCATAATGAATGGAAGGATTGTGAAAGGGTAAATGGAAAGGAAGGCAAGATCAACATCAACACACACCTTGAAGGGTGGAAAGAGGATGGAAGAAATGTGAATGAAGGAATACGTGAAGGAATATGGTGAATGGATAGCAGAGGTTGCGGTTTAGGTGCATGGAATGGAAGAATGTTTTTGGAAAAAGATGAGGCAGAAGCCTTTGGAAGCTTGAATGTCAACTTCACTTTTTGTTTAATATTAGACTCTTTCAAGAAAGACTTTGGAATCCATATAGCCTAGGCTTTTCATTTCTTTTTGATGATTTAGAGAGAATATCTTCACTGATGGATTTTGGAACCCATACTTGTCTTGTAGTTTTTTTCTTAGTTATCTCTTTTGACTTTATGCCTCCATGTCGATTAGAGGAGACATGGTGATCTTCTTTTTTTTATGGATTCTTGTATTGCTTCTTTTTCTTGTATTGAACATTCAAGTTACTTCCAAAAGACTTGGGACTTGTGGAAGAAATAGGATATGACTGGTTTAGATGGGTGGGTGGATGAAAAGGGTTCAAGGGTATGCATCTATGTTGATCTTGAGGAAATATAGGAGATGGAGGCATGTAAGGACCCAAGATGGATGATGAATTAGGAGAGTTAGGAGGGGAAAGTGAAAGGACATAAGGGCCCAAGATGGAAGGAAGATGTGAAGCCCTTAGTAGTGGTGGAAGAGGTCCAAGGATGGAAGTGGAAGATGCAAAAGGATAATCAATAAGTTCATCAACATCTATATGACAACCAAGGACATCAGCATCTTTAGAGTGAGCATTAGGATTTACAATAGAATCATGAACATCTTGAATAGGAGCAACTTCTTTGATAGGATTGTTCAAAGCTTGCAAAGACTTAGGAAGAGTAGAAAGTGGAAGTGAACATGGAGTGGTAGAACAAGAAGATGGAAGACTTTAATCTTGACAAGGAGCTTTGGATAGCATAAGCATATAATTTTTCTCTTGATTTTCAATAGGCTTAACATTGGAAGTAACAACACCATTTTTAATAACCTTAATGGAAGTATCATCTTTGGAAAGCACAAGTGTAGTAAGGTTATTTTGATTGTCAGGAAGCTCAATGGTGTAAGTAGTAGCTTGCTCTTGCTTAGGAGAAGACTTAAGACATGGTGGAATGGATGAGAAAGGGTGCAGAGGATCACAAGAACCTTGAAGTGGATAAGAGACATCATGAAAAGGATTGGATGACATGGAGGGCTCTTGATCTTGATCTTTCTTTATGTTCTTTTCTTTATCATTTTTAGAGTCCTCTTGACATGGGGCCACTTCTAAGGACAAGGAAGCATGTTGGAATTGTATGGAAGACTTTGGAAGAGATGGTGAAGGACTAGTTGAAGTAGGAATTATAGCGCATAAAGTCCCAAGCTCTTTAGGTTTAGCATTATTGAAAGTATTTGTAGCCAAGTGAAGGTTAGCTTGGGCTTCTTTAGGAGGTAGCGCTTGAGGGTAACTATAGGGAACTGCATGAAAAGCATTAGGATCTTTTTTGGATGAAGGATTTATGAAAGGTTTGAAAGACTCAGAAGCTTTAGGAAATGTATGGGTATTGGAGGAAGTCGAGGATGGAAGGGAACCATCACAATACAAAGGTCTATCATTAACATGATCTTTCTTGAGAGTGTAATCTTTATTTTCAGCATGAGAGTTCTTAGAGGAGAAATGCTCATAGTATCTACATTTATAATCAGCACGGAAAGCTTTCTCTTCCTCAATAGAAGTAGATGTATCATATTGTTCACAACAAGCATCATAGTCTCTTTCAAAATTAGAGTCATATGGATCACCATCATGATCTATCCAATGTGATGACCCATTTCCAGTAAGCATGAGCACACGACTAGGAGGACTCTTAGGAATAGAGGTTTCATAGGTATTACTATATGGTTCATCATCATAGCCATCATAGTCATCAAAGATGGGCATGTCACTCTTCGTGAAAGAGGTATCATAAGGATTATCATGTTGCTCATCATGGTATGTCTTGAGAAGAGAAGTAAGACTCTTGGGAGAAGTAGAAGAGGAATGAGATTGTGAAGAAGAGGAAATTGAAGATTCTGTGGAGGAGGAAGACTTGGATAATGAAGAATGTCAATAATGTCTAGAAGAGTCATGGTAAGACTTGGAAGGTGAAGAAGAATGAGAGGACTTAGATGATGAAGAATTTTTGGAAGAAGGATGTCATGACATGATCATGTCTATGATCCTAGCAAAGGCATCTGATTCAATCATCTTTTCTTTTATTTTTGCCTTAAATTTGTCACCCATGAGATATATAGAAGGACTATTGGAGAAATAAAATTCTTCAAATTGAGAAATGAGTTCAAGATCATCTATTTTCAAGAGAGGTTCCATAAAAATGGTTAGCCCAAGGCAAATAATCAAAAATGATAAAATAGGATTTGATCAAGGAAATTGATATAATTGAAAATATTGATTCAGGGATTTGATAAATTGCTGAATGGGGGCCCAAAGTCTAGGCGACCATTTTAGGGTGCATACATTAGGGTCCACTTTTAAACTAGTTTTTGGATCCACAAAAAGATTACATATGTCATGTTTTGTTATGTTTAGGTTCATAACTTGATCATAGTCAAGCCCATCGTCAAACTGGGTGTGCATGGAATCATGCCAAAGAAGTGCAACATTATGTTGCTCTGTAAGTTTCTTCATGTTTTCAATAATGGAGTTCAGTGTGGAAAACATGGGGTGCAATGTGGGGATAATAGCATATGTGATCTAATATCCTCTAAGATAAGTTAGATTGTCTCCTATGAGATCCTCTAAATGGCGAGGGTTTGAAACTGGTTTGTCTTTTGAAAATGGGGGATTGTTTGGAGGTGGTTCTAGATAATTGCGGGATCATTGGGAGGGTTTTCTGATTGATTTGAGTCCATGTCTGATTACAATTAGAACCCATATAGACAATTACAATCAATTTAAAAAATAATTAAAAATATCATTTAAACCCTAGTTTTTATATAAAAAACTACAAATTTCAATTTAAAAAAATACAAACTTAAAAATTCAACTTACCTATTGATGTTGAGCAAATCAGATATGAGATTCTATTAGATTTCTGAAACCCCTAAAGTCGTGTTCAACATTTTCACAATGAAAATTTTGAACGTGGTCGTAGGCTACAAATATAATTTACTGGCAAAAATTGGATATCCGATATAAAATCAGATATCCAATTAGGCCTGTGCTTTGGTTTTTGGTTTGGCCAAGTGTACTAACACCCATGCCTACTAAAAATTCAACAAACTTTTTAGTGCACTTTTGGATGAGTGAAAAGTTTATTTTTTCACATAACCACTTTTTGGCATACCATGATCCTACACATACCCATGTATATATGTGTGTGTGTGTGTGTGTGTGTGTCTATTCATATATATACACATTATATACACATATATGTGTATGTATATATATATGTGTGTGTGTGTGTGTGTGTGTGTATAATGTGTATATATATATATATATATATATATATATATATATATATATATATATATATATATATATATATATATATATATATATACATATGTGTGTGTGTACGTATACATATATGTGTTAGAATAACTGGGAGGGGGGTGAATCAGTTAGATCAGTTATCCTACAGTCCCAAATACAAATATGTAACACTTAAAACAATTTCAATAAATTCTACAACCCGGTAACATAAACTATTAAATTGTCTATGCCTTTTACCAATTACCAGTTAATTAACTTGTTGTGATTACCAACCAAATCAAATATGCAATATGTAAAGTATGATAATAAAACAATCATCACAGAAACACATAACACAATGATTTAACGTGGAAACCCTACTAAGGGAAAAACCACCTGGGACTGGTAACCCAAAATAATTTTTACTCTTCTGAAGTGAGCTCGGTGAAAAGCCAACCCTGTTAAAGGTTACAAACTCACTATTAGGTGTGACCTTATTAGAGGATTTAAGACTAAGAGATAACTTTCGACCAGCATTCACTATGGGGTCAATAAGATAACAATGTACATTCCTTGAATGACATAGGGGCATAACATAAGATAGTTAAGTCCACTCGATTAGGAGATTTTCTGTATCAATGGTTAAACTGAAATAGTAGTTGATCTGATTACAATACAAATTAACTTGTAGATGTTCAGATCTATTCTAAGCCCATACAAATTCTCTGACCAATATTTCAATTCACTTCCTCAACTTACTTTTACTCGGTAATAGCTCTCTGATGCTCAGTTCTATTTTGTAGTTTGGTTCTCCTTCAACTAGTCTGATTAGGCATGCATGAAGCTATATTCACATGAAATATATGAAGTGTTCTTTCTTTTAGCATAGCTTCATAAAGAAACTCATATCCCTTATATAGACAAATAAACCATTTTCATATCAACCATCAGATTTTGCCGCTTATCCTTCTTCGTTGATTTTGCCTCTTAAACCTTCCTAGGAAGTTGTGTCAATAACACATTTCAATTCCATCCTTTAGATCTTCTTCAAATTTTGTCAACCCTAAATCTCATAACAAACTCTATCCTCAATCTTGAAATTATAACAATTTCCAGCTCATCAAATTCTGTTGGCTGAACTAACACTAGTACATTTGACCTAGTTTTTCTACCAAAATTTTTGACCAAAAAATAAAAAGGTTTTTCTTGGTTAGATTATAGAAGGAAAAATTTGTTTTTTTTTTTAATTTATGCTTGTGTTTGTTCAAATATTGAAAAATCTCATGGTGGTTGAAAGTTCAACAAACACAGGCATAACTTTAAAAAAAAGGGAATTTCATTTCTCATTTCATTATTCCCAGCCGGCGAATTAGAAGGGCAGTGCGTGCACAAAGGAGATTGAGCTGCTGAAATGACTCAAGGAGATTGAGCTTAGAAACCTTAACTTGGGGTTTTTGGAGGTTTTTCATTCTTTCTCTCAACTGTTTAATTTACTGGATACCCAATCAGCATTATCATTTTCTTTGAGACCTATTTACTATTTGATTTATGCTTTGAGACTAGTTTTACACCTCCTGATTGCATACATTTGCATACATTTGGGTTTTACACCTCCTGATTGCATACATTTGCATACCCTACTATAATTGAATTCTTGGAACTACACAACTCTAGCCAAGCCATCTGTGTTTGGCAGTGAACAACCTCTATGGGGTTGGGTGGGGGGCCCCCACTATAGTTATCTGGTAGGGGCAATCATGTTCGATTAAGTGCCAACTATAGATGTGAAAGATGCAGTGAAATTGGGGATAAGAGCCGAGTGTGGTGAAGTAGATAGTTAGAGGTCGAGTCTCCCCTAAAGAGAGTTGAGAGAAACCCACTTTAGAATAGTAGGGGAACTCACTAAAATTGATGAAAAGTGGTGATGCCCTTTTTGGATACATTTGGGTTTTATTGTCTTAGCTCCAGCAGTGACCGTGGGTTTTCATGGGCAAGCCTTTGTTTCCCCTCCCTCCTTTATGCTCTACATTGCATACATTTGGCATACATTTGGTTTTAAGTACCCTATTTATGCTTCCACATTTGGCATACCCATTTTGTGTATATCCTGCAATTATTGCATTCCATGAGATAGCATCTCTTTGAGGCATTCTGTCAAACAGTTTATGTGCCTTGTGTAATATCTATTAGAGAATTTGTGGGCCACTGTAATATTCAATGAAAATCCCCCTTCCATTATGCTTCGATGGATGCCCATACCTTGTTCTAATTCACTCCCATTTCAGCACAAGTTGGTAGGATGTTGGCAAAAGTCGTGCTTGTTGGTCTGCCAATTTAGGCAATTGTGGGAAGCAATTGAGGCGTTGAAGTTTTGGATTCAATTTTTCTTCCTACTAGTGAGCTTTGCAAGTTGTTCGTTTCAATATTTTTGGTGGCAACCTCACTCTAGTCTCCTTTGAAATGTGCACTAATCATTGGCAGACCAGCAACCACGGTACTCCAGTAGTCAACATTCTATAGAGATCGCAACATAATTATCACGGTAGGTCTAAACAAGCAATGTGGAGATTGAATTAGTGTAATTGTATGGGAGTGCTCATTGTAGAGTGAGTACCAAATTGATACAAAATGATCATGTTCAACAACATCAACACATTCATTCATTCAATATAGTTCACCTCCAATAGAATCAAGTTCATCAAAAAAATCAACACATTCATTCATTCAATGTAGTTGTGTCCCCATAACTCCTCACTGAATTGTTCATTGTTTCAAATCCCTCCAATGGTGATACACTCTAATATACCCACTATACCCTCCTCACACAAGCTAATCCCAGTCACTTCATTGTCCATTGTTCCTAATTCCTATGTTCAAATGAGCACTTTTCTTCCAAACACTCATCTAATGAAGGAAACAGAGACAGTGTCTCAGTTTGGCAATACATAACAATGAAAGGAATGATTTTAGCCTATTTACCAAAAATACTAACTTTTCATTTTAGAAGAGGAGAAACAATGCTAACTGCAAGAATCCTTTGTGAATACTAAGTCATACTAGCAGAAAATATCTCTATTATATTCATGTTTTCACTACCCACTCTTACCCCTAGAGAACTTGAGTTTAGAAGAAAACCACAATTTATGAATGAATATGTTAAAGGTAAACTAGAAGATGGTTGATAGATAATAAGAGGAAACACCAAAATATTAATGATTTCATTTTCTAAGTTTCTCAAACCAACTCTGCTTCCAAGAGGTCTAGGAGTATCAACTTCTAGTAATAGAAAATTAACAAATCCATGTAGTAACTAATAGATTCTCAGCTGGATTATAATACAATAGATTTCCTAGAGGATTTCTCATCTCTTGTTGTATATGTCAAACAAATACAACATTCATCCTTCTACCATTGAAATTGCCTATCATTATTGGCACTCAAGATCATAAAAACATCTAATGTGTGCAATTACAAGACTCCATGGTATTTCACCTCCTCTGATCCTTTCATCTTCTTTGATTTGCATAAGATTGCAATGTTTTTAAAATGTCTGATAGAATTCATATGGTCAAGCCTGATACTATCATTTTAATTTAAAGAATACATCATCTAGCCAACTTTCTAACTGTAGATGAAATGCACATCCTCTTGGTTGTATAGAGAGATTTGATATGCTACCATTTCTAATGAATAGTTTATTATCACCAACTTCCACTCTTGTAGATGAAATGTACATCCTGATGATTGTATAGAAATATTTGATATGCTTCCTTTATAATGAGTAGCTCATCATCACCAACTCCCAATCTTGTGATGTACCACAAATAATTAGTATTTTCCCTTACAGTATTTATATTCTCTAGAAAAATCATATCAGTGGTGGAGCCATCTTCATATGAGTTGGCATTTTCTTTATAGGATTCTCAAACAAGTTTTCCAACATTGTCATATTCATTTAAGATCTTTCCACCCTAACCTTTGCAATATTGAACACCGCACTCTTACAGTCAGGGGGAGTACTAACAGATCAAAGAGTTATGCTATTATTTTTATTATTAAATATAACTATTGCATTGGAATCTACATCAAAGTTGGAAAATAATGCAACATAATTTCCAGCCCCTACATATTCACCAAAAAATGATCTTTTTAATGTCCCTAGAAGCATATTCATTTGATCATCTCTCTCGAGGGTTGACTTGAATTTGTCACCAAAGCATATTAGTTAAAGATCTATTGGGATCAAGATGATAATACTAAAAGTTGATATTTATGCCCTTGACATTACTTCCATTGTTCTTTGACTGATGTTTCCTCTTTAAGGCTCATTATTCTTTACAAAAATCTAATTTTCTTTAAGAGAAAACTGACATTCTTTATGTTCATTTTTTTAGTCATTTTATCTCATTGTTCACTACATAGTTTCTAATATTCTTGATGTCATCAATACATTGTTGATCTTCATTAGGTATGGTAATCACTATTTTAAAAATTTCAAATCTCTTTAAGGTATCTTCTTTGACATGCATCTTTGATATTGTTGTTTTGATCTTTTGCTTCCTGTTCTTTTTTACTTCTTCACATTCCATCTCACTATCATTCCAATTCAAATTTTCATTGTATATTGTCCTCTCACTGCATTTCTTTTTTTGTCACCGAATTTTCATGATATAGATGTACTATCCTCTTCTTCTCAATTTGTGTCTATCTATGTCATACAATAATAGTATTTTGATCTCCATAATAACACTAAGATCTCTCTTTTATCTTCTCTTCATCACTAGTTTACTATTTTGCATCTTTGATCTTACTGTATTTTGATGCACATCATTATTTTAAGCCTTTCACAATGCCACTTCTATGAAAATATTAGAAATTATTGTCCTTTGTTCTATTATTGCTTATCATTGCCTCATTTTCACCATCTACTATCACGTGCTTTGTGACTATCTTGATTCTTGATAGCATTCTATCTCCTTGCTGCCATTAGATATTTGACATTACTACCCTTTAATACATATTAATGATATTTTATTTTCATTGTCTATGATATGACATCAACCATTTTCCCAATTTACCTGGGGTCTAACAATGAGTAATAAAAAGGTAATGAAATACATGAAAAGAGGCCTTTCACTATTTCATGACCTTTTGAAACTTGATCATTAAAGGAGCCTAGAATCTACTACTAAAAAGGGAGAAAACTCATGGTTTGAATGCTTATCAGTTTAGAAGCATAAAATTAAGGGTAATTGTAATATTTAAAATTTTAAAAGTAGCCACATGGTCAAAACCATAAGCAACATAGGATAAGGATGATCTTCTCTTGTGTGTTGTCCATCTTGCCACTAATTTTTATTTCTAATCCATGGGGCCCTTTGTTTATGTTGGTGGTGTATTTGTCTTTGATTGATTTAAAATGGAATATATGTGTTAGTTGCAAAATCTATGTTTGAGAAATCATCTTATGGGCTGACAACATTACATTATATATGATCATGCTTTATATTGTTTGACAATAGAGCCTCGAGAATTTAACCATGTTGAAGGTGCCTCATTTTATTGTTTGGCCAAGTGACTTCTATTGCTATGTTTCATTCATTATTGGATGATGGATATGTGTCCTACATTCCATAATTCTTTTTATCCAGGTTCAATTTTGTGGCACACATAAGGGTTGTTACTAGACAAGATTAATTGTTGTTTCATTAACATGATTTCTATTTTGTCTTGGAAATTCATTTGACTTAATATTTCTATTATCTCCCATTATTATAACGACATATTCTCATCTTTGTAACCATTTTGTTTAATTTTAATTCTGTTAAGTTTTATATTTTGTTATGTATCCAGTGATGTCCAGTATTTTCCTACCAATAGTATTAGATTTAAGTGTTCAATTTGACAAATAAAAATAATATTGGTTTATATTCTTTTCTTTGTTAATAAATCTCAATTCAATAAAAATAACAATTATAACAACATAGTTAGAAATTAGTAATACCCTAAAAAGAGATGCTATCATCCAAAAAAGTGCTCTTCATAACTCTGCTACCATTGTTTTGATTGTCTAGTGATTTAAACCAAAGACTTTGACTTACTAATAGATTTAATCTACCAATTACTAATAGATTAAGGATATTATTACTATGTTTAATGTTCCATTTAAATGCATTTAATACAACAAAAAAAATTTAGAAAATTGAATTAATGACATGTTTACAACAAAGGTCTAATAGAACTCCCAACAATTCTTAAACATACATTATCTGAAATGATGAATTCTTAAACAATTAAGGCTGGAGTAGACATAGTTATTCACAGTTTTCTATGTGGTACAAGGAAGATTTGGCTAGGTCAAATCTTCCTGCATGCTAGCAGTCTACATAATTAGAACTTTATTAAGAATTCATCATATTAGATAAAGTATGTTTAAGAATTGTTGGGATTGGTCCTTTGGCATGTATTAAACAGAATAGAATTTTCAGCATATTATTATCATTCTATATCTTTTTTGTAAACATGCTATTGGTTCAGTTTTGTAAAAAAAATTTGTGAATTAACATGCCATCGGTTCAGTTTTGTAATTTGTTTTTTGTTGTATACATGTCATTGGTTTAGTTTTGTCATTTTTTTCAGGAACAATCTGGCTAGTCACTGTCTACACAATACCAGTTACTCCTTTTGGTATCACAAACAACAAAAACAACAAAGTTCTTGCATAAACAAGTAAAACTAATGCCTGGAAATGTTCCTACGTTACCACCAAGCAAAGATCACATTCTAAACTTTCAAATCAATACACTGTTGTTTCAACTATACCTACAAGACAGTGTACTCCAAAATTGCAGAGAAATTAAGTGTACTCCAAATAGATTGCCCTCTACAAAGAACTGATTGGAATCTATTCACCAACCTTCTAACTATCAAATCATTATGCTTTCAAATCAATTACCTATTGGCATATCCCTTGCGAGGGAGAGAAGCCAAACACATAAAGAACATGCACATAAACATGACAGCTAAAAAACTTAAATGGAATACACCAAGAAGCACCAAATGATGAATGCTCAATTATTGTAATGGCAAAGCAATATCAGAACCATGCATTTTTAGAACTTCATTTTTCTATAGTCCTAATGATTTTTCTTATTTCTTATCTTTTGTCCCTTTTTATTTCCTATGTCTGTGCTTGGTGACAGGATTTTGAACATTGTTGACATACTTAAATGGAATACACAATACTAAATGATGAATGCTCAATTGTTGTAATGGAAAAGCATCAGAACCATCCATTTCTAAAATTTGATTTTGTATAGTCTTAATTATTTTTCTATATTCCTATGATTTTGAAAATTGTTGACAAATAGTGTTTCTTTTTTTTATTATAGTCTAAATAATTTTTCTATAGTCGTAATGATTTTTCTTATTCCTTTTATTTTGTCCCTTTTTTATTTCCTATGTCTGTGCTTCGTGACAAGATTTTGTCACCTTCTTTTGATGGTATATTTCATTCAATCTATGTGGAATACTATTTTGTTCACTATTTTATTTCAACTTGATATTTCTTTCATTTTTCATATACACAGAGACTACACATGCTGATAAAAAAATGAGCTATTTGATTTAGGTTTACTTTTCATTATTGTAAATGGTTAATATTTTTGATGGTACTCCTTGGTGTATTCGATATAAAAATAATCAGGTTTCTTCGGTATAATAAATGTCCCTTTGTGTTGAGAAAATTAGAGTTGAGAAAATGGTTTTTCAGTGACGATTTGTATTTGCAAGTTGCAAAAAAATCATCCTTCTTCCACCAACGAGTCATTCCATTCAAGAAAGACCATGTTTGATGATATCAACCCACAACAAAATAGGGAGACAATTGCTAGATTGTGGTCTAACTTTAAAAGAAAAGGTGATGGAAAATGTTATATACCATTGATTGCAAACATTTTTCAAGTACTTGAATCTACAATAGAACAATAGTGGTGAATGTATGATTATTATAATCATATGATTATATGCTATAATATTTATGTAATAAATGTAGTAATGATGGTGCAGTGCATTATTGATATAGGCTTGATGACTCTTCTCAATGTGCCAAACTGTCAATGGGGTGGTGGTTAGTGTGTGTTGAAGACTTCATGGACAGAGAACAACCCTGGACGATAATTTTGGTGTTTCCCAAATAGAAAAAAGGTTGCTAATGTGTATATATTTAATGTTTCTAATGTAAATACTATTCATTATACTATAAGAACTAATGTAGACTGGGCATCATAGGGAAATAATGGATGTAGATACTTTAGTTGGGTTGATGAAAACTCATCTGCATCTATCCGCCCATCTCCACTTATCTGTAATGAAGGATTTGAGTGCAAAATGTATCAGGCTAGGGAAAATGCCGAAATTATATTTTTACGATGCCTTCTTTGTATTGTAATCACATATCTTTGTTGCAACCATATGCAGAGATGAGCTCAGGAATTAGTCAGTTTAGTATTTTCATATTGTAACTAATATTTTAATATGGATATGGCGTAACTTCTCTTTGCCTCAAGTGCACATATATATGGTTTACATCTTTTTTTACAATAATTCTTCATGTTTGTCTCAGGTGAGCCCCAATTTGCTATCAATCACATGATTTAACGTATAGTGTTTTCTTGGTTATTCCATTTGTTCCTTGATACATCAATTCAACCACACCTACTCCACTTCATGTGGATGTCTTTGAAATAGACTCCTAACTCTAATAAACTGACTGTAACTACTAACTAACCTTATAAAACAATAGTAGCTAAGAGCAATCACTTGCCAACATCTATTGAATACAACGTCCTTGAGAGATCAATCAATTAGGATGACTGGACGAGGATGGTGAGATGGGGGAAGTGGAGTTGAATCCTAATTAAAAGGAAGCTCTAGTTGCAATTAGGAAGAAGAAGAAGATGCTTATCGTCAAACACATATTGAAGAAAAGTATTGCACAGAGCAGGCCTACTATACCAAGGAAGTTTGACAAGAACAAGGAATATGGCTTAAACAGAATGGGAAGACATCTTTCTAGCCTGGGCTTGGATCCTTAAAAAATTAGCTTGATAATAAATAAAGCAGGTGAGAGCTGAGCAATTAGCTTCCCAAGAAAATTCTCATAAATTCAAACTATGCGTACCCCAATTCTTGTTCCCTCTATGCGTACTCAAAGGATATATTTGAAACAACAAGGGTAAGGTTAGCCTTACCCTTGTTTCAAATATATCCTTTGGGTATGCACAGAGGGCACAAGAATTGGGGTACACAGTGCATTTATGGGATTTTTCTTGGGAAGCTAATTGCTCATATGTCATCTACTTCATTATTATGAAGTTAATTACCAAAGGATCCAAGCCCAGGCTAGAAAGATGTCTTCCCAAACACATAAAAAATATGCACATAAACACGACAACTGAGAAACATAAATGTAGATATCACAATAGCTGAGAAACATAAATGTAGGCATCATGGTCACATTTTTTTGGAGAAAACATAATTGAATTGTATACCCAAATGATGGAGAGAAACTTCTACTCCTCTGATTCCAAGTTGACACTACGGGATCCAAAGACCATAGATAAGGAATAAATTTAGAGAGTGAAGGAGGGCCATAACGACCAAAATAATATAGGACAAACCTCAAGTTAAATGAGGAAACTGGAAACATTTTAATAGATTTTTATTATTAAATAATGAAATTTGCATATACTAGTGTTCTAAGCCCCCTCATTACATGATTTATTATTATAAGCCCCCTTTGACTTATGCATCTAGAAAATGAAACAACAACCTATTGGGATAACCTTATAAAACAACAGCAGCTAAAAGGATCACTTGCCAACATCTTCTCATGAATACAAGGTCCTCCAACAGATGTTAGCAAGCGATCCTTCTTAGTTGTTGTTGTTTTATAAGGTTTGTCTCAATCCCAATAGGTTGTAGTTTCATTTTCTAGATGTGTAAGTTAGAGGGAGCTTACAATAATAAATCATGTAATGAGGGTGTAGAACACTAGTATATGAAAATTTCATTATTTAATAATAAAAATCTATTAAAATGTTTGTAGTTGCCTCATTTAACTTGAGGTTTGTCCTATATTATGTTTGTCTTTATGGCCCTCCACTCTCTAAATTTATTCCTTATCTATGGTCTTTGGATCCCGTAGTGTCAACTTGGAACCAGAGGAGCAGAAGTTGCTCTACATCATCTGGGTATACCACTCAATTACGTTGTCTCCAAAAAATTGTGACCATGATGCCTACAATTATGTTTCTCAGTTGTTGTGTCCCAGGACCCCTTATGACCATTTATGACCCTTTATGATCCCTAAGAATACATCTTAGAGGTCTTAAAATGTTGTAAAGGGTCATAAGAGGCTCCTAGGAGGGGCCAGATGAGCTTCCTCCTTCACGTGGTTGGCCCTATTAAGTAGAGAATGTTATACTCTTGTCAAAACAAAGAGAAGCTCAATAATTTAAGGTCTCAATCCATGGACAAATTAAATTAGACTTACTATCCAAATTGGTACATTGATGAGAATCACTTATGGGCCAAAGTTTTTAGATTCTGAGAAGACGTATATGCAGTGGAGGCTAGAAGGGATTTTTGTGGAGATTTTCTAGATGTGGAGATTTTCTAGAGTGGCTATATACATATGAGGGATTCCAAATTGAGTACCAATGCAGAGATGATGATTCAGTAACCTACGTCTATAAAACCTTCACAAATATGTCCTCTTAACAATTTTGTGCATATTGACTGGGTATACAACTCAATTATTGGTTATTGAAAGGACATTGTGCACTCGAGTAGTTTAAACTAATCCATTATGGATTTTTTGCACATGGTATCAAGGGTGAGAATTTTTTGGTGACAATGGAAAAGCTTATTTAATGGGAATCAGTTTATTTAAGAGGGAGAACTCTTTATTTTATGGATCCAATCTTAATGAAAAAGAATATGTTATATTAGTATTTGTTTTTAGACTCAATATTGTTGTGACTTAATTTCTCAGTCTAGTTCAAATCATATCATATCAAACTATGCTATTAAGTCTTTGGTGTCATTGTGATCTTTGGATATATGAAAAGTCCTATGTCAAGAAAGTGATTTATATTTATCTTAGTTTATGTAGTATTGAAAAAAATGAGTGGGTTGGACATTAGTGGTGGATCTATTCTCTCTTATCATTCTTCATAATCCTGTTGGTAGTTATTCTTTCTTGTAACTTGCCTTAATCGGTGTGCATATATTTAAGAGAAATATTTTCCATGGTTTTTCCCTTTACAAGTTGTTCCACATAAATCTAGTATTTATTGTGTTTATGTTTGCTATTATTTTTGTGTTCCTATCCTTAAAAGTTTGTAATTTCAAAGTAAGTTTGGTGGAACTAATTAAAGGTTTTTAAGGATATAATTTGTGGACAACTGATTCACTCCCCCTCTCAGTTAGATTCTTGCACATTCAACAATTGGTATTAGAGGTTTGGTTCCATGGAGAAGATATTAACTTCTTAAGGAGGTCATGATGGCACACAAACTTTCATTACCTACATTTGATGGATCTGACTATGATTACTAGAAAGTGCAAATGCAAGGATACTTGGTTTTTGTCATATATAAGACCTAGAAGGTTTTTGAAAGAAAATATGTGAAACTAACTAGTGAACTAAAACCTTCAGATGTTATATATAAGACCTAGAAGGTTTTTCAGTGTTATATCAAAGGTTGAGTTAAGTAAAGTTATATCATTAGAAATAACTCATGATGTTTGGGAAAAGTTAAGAAGTTGGTATGAAGGAAATGATATGGTGAAACAAGATAATTTGTAGAATGCTAAGGCTAAATATGAAAGAAGATGTACAAGTGGAAATGGACAAGGAGCTCTACCTTGTCATACACGGTGAGAAGTATTCCCAATAAATGGGAATGCTAAAGTGGAAATGGTGGGTGGTGGAGAGTGGCAGTCTGAGAAAGCCTTTCAAAATTCTAGAGGATGTGAATGTGGGTGGAATAAGAGCCATCTTTGAGTAGGATTTTCTGCATCTTTCTATGCCCAAACTCTCCCACAACCCATTCACTCCTCACAACATCCCCCTCTTTCTCATCACCCACATCAACCCCACAAACAAGAAGAAGGCAAATAGCCTGGCTAATAAATTGGGAGATTGGTTTTAGATATAATATTTAAGTATTATTTTTGTTGAAACCCTGCCCATTTGTTCCTAATTAGCCACCTTGAAACCATAATGTTAAGTCCACTGTCATATTTTCAATAATTGTTTTTGGGGAAATCTATACGTCGCTACAAAACAAACTTGTCCCTGAATCAAGAATCTACTGGCATAAAGCTCCAATATTTTAATGAATTGTGGTTTCACAATATGTTATATGCTTATTGTGTCCTTGAAGCCATATTTGCAAAATATTGAAATATAAACAAGGAACACACAACTATTTGAAAAAATGCCTCCCATAAATATGGCCTCAAGGTGCTCTATGATGGAGAGGGTAATGATGGCCTTTTGAAGAAGATTTCCCAAGTAAAATTTCCCTAAGATCAAAATGTGCCCAAATTAATTTGAATTTGGATTATAATTGTAATCTTAATCTACCTTTAAGCATGTTAAAGAGTTAGTGGACAACCACTTCTATTTCATTATTGAAGGGTTGGAGGTTTTTGCCACTAATTTAAAATTAGTTTGAATTTTTTTTGGAGCAAAAATCATCACTAACTAAATAGGTGATTGAGAGTGAGTAATGTTGTTGAAAATAAAGGCATAGTTGTAGATTGCTTAGTCATCTCCTATGAATGTCATTGAAATATTGGGAGGCTTATTCTTTCTTTTGTTCAGACTCAGGAAAATCTTTAGAAGTGGAAAGTTTTATTGAAAGGTTAATGACCTCGAGAAAGAACATGTTTGTGTGAAATAAGATAGAAAATGTGGTTTTATTAAAAAGAAACCTCCTTGCCCTTAATATGTTATGCAGGTATATCTTCCTATCGGTGTAACCATTGCACCTTATTGGGGTGCAATTGCTAGTAATAAACACCAGACTATGTCTTCACGAGAAGAAAAGTGACTGTTTGTAAACAACAATGACATAATATTGTTGTGCTTAATTAGATAAAAAAAAAATTTAAAAATTTTAAATTTTATGTCACTTTTTCGACGGAAAAATAATATACTTATCGATGAGAGTGCTATATATTCGACGACTATTCCGACAAGCTCTCGTCGAAAGAGCGACGAACATTTTTTTTCATTTCGACGAGAATTCTATACACTCGACAATAATTTTGACCGTAAGTCCTCACAATTTTGACCGACATTGGTCGTAGAGATGAAAGGTATGATCAATAATTCTTCCAGGTTGAAGTGATTATTTTGACGGTGAGTCTGTCGATAATTCAACCACTATAGACATCAGAATTTTGAAGATGGTTTTTTGTGTCGTATAATCAATGAAGAAACTTTGACAATAGTTATGGTCATTTGGTCAACCAATTGGTATCAAAAATTTGACTAATCCTCGTCGAAAAAAAGCTAAAATTTACTAGTGTAAGCATTTAATACTTTCATCCATACTCAGTTAACAAAGAAATGCATCGGCAAACACAAGCTCGGTTAATACTGTCACTCAGTATACACTACACTAGCTCGATGTATACTGAAGTGCTTCATTTACTGACCACATTGCCTTGTACAATTTTGCTTCCTTCTACATAATAGATTAATGCAACATAATCAAGTCAACAATATGAGATCATAGACTCATCAATAAGTTACCCAAAGTATTCCTTATCCTCATCTATCATATCCATCTCTCTCTATGTAGATATCTCAGTTCTTCATCTTTTCTTTCCTTTTTACAGATCTTTAGATGTTTGTAACTAACATGATAAGTACTGTCAAAACTAGTTGACATCAATGACAACATAATGACTAATTTAATTATCGTACATATCATTTCAATAACTTGGTGATCTCTAATCACTGATCTTCAAGTCATTCAGTTATTCATTTAGTTGTAGTTCATCAATCTCTCCCTTTTGCATTGATGGGAACACAAGCAAAATGAAATATGCCATGCACATACCCAACATGTATTCTACAACTATGTAAGTAAATGATGTAGCTCGGTAAGCTCTCCCTAGCTTGATATTTAATATTTTTAATCACTACGTTACATAACAGCATTACAAGTGTAGACTCTCCTCTACGGATTTGATCTTTTTAGCTCTCAAATTCCTTCTATTCTCATTCAAATCTCTCCCTAACTTTCTCAAATTATCTCTCCCTTAGATAGATATTTCATTGATCTCTCTATTTATATCTCTACTATTTATCTCTCCCTTTGACAACAATGCCAAATAAAAACATAAAATATACAGCTTTGCAATAGCCAAGTAACTCTTTTTTGTTCAGCGTAGATAATGTATCTATATATACTGATATGCAAATCTTTGTTCTAGCTTCTCAAATCTTTCACAACCTTAGACATAATCCAAAGTGTGAGCTATGTTGCATCAACATGAATGATCTTCTTATAAGAATAGGCTGATGCAACCTCCAGATCACATTAGTGACTGGTAGACTGGGGACAGACCCCAAGTCTAGTCCTCAAGTATTCAAAAGTGTCTTTTGGTAGAGGCTTGGTAAAAATATCAGCAAGTTTCTCCTTTGATGTAACATATTCCAGTCTTACTTGCTTCTCCTGTACTTGTTCTCTTAAGTAGTGATACTTAATTGAAATATGCTTGGTCTTTGAATGCATTACAGGATTCTTAGAAATATTTATTGCACTAGTGTTTTCACAATATATAATCATCGGCTCAATGATTACCTCATTCATCCCTTCCAACACTTGTTTGATATAAGCAATGCTTGAACAGTTTGTAGCAGCAGCAACATACTCTACTTTGGCAGTAGACTGAGAAATAAAAGGTTGTTTCTTACTTGTCCAAGTTACAAGTCTTTCACCAAAGAAAAATTATCCTCCGATTATACTCTTTCTGTCATCTATATTTCCAGCCCAATCTGCATCGGTGTAAACTCTTAGTTCAAATTTTCCCTCCTTGGGATACCATAAACCATAATTCTCTATTTTCTTCAGGTATCTCAAGATTCTTTTTACTGCAACCATATGTGAATCCTTTGGATTGGTAGAAAATATAGCCACAATCCCCACTGTATGTGCAATATTAGGCCTACTGTGTAATACATACATCAATTTACCAATCATAGATTGGTACAATGTCTAATTTACCTCTATAGATTCATCATCTTTTGTTAATTTTCAGCCTGTGACCATCGGTGTTCCTACTGATTTAGCATCTTCCATGCCAAATGTTCTCAATAATTTCTTTATGTACTTTGATTGTGTGATGAAAATTCTATCATTTTGTTGAATAACCTGCAAGCCTAGAAAGAATTTAATCTCTCCAAACATAGACATTTCAAATTCCTTTTTCATCTCATCAGCAAATTATTTACAAATATGATCTTTTCCTCCAATGATTATATCATCCACAAATATTTCAACAATCAAAATAGTATCATCAGATCCTCCTTTCATGTACAAATTTTTGTTTTCACTAGTTCTTACAAAACCAATACTTAAAAGATAAGTATGTAAACTTTCATACCATGGTCTTGGTGCCTGCTTTAATCCATATAAAGCCTTGTGCAATCTACATACCATGTCTTTCTGATTCAGATCAACAAACCCTTATGGTTGTTCTATGTAGACCTACTCTTCTAGTATTCCATATAGAAAAGTTGACTTAACATCCATTTGATAGACTTTAAATTTCTTATGTGCAGCATACGCAAGTAACATGCGGACTCCTTCTAGTCTAGCAACAAGTGCAAAAGTTTCACCATAATCAATACCTTCTTCTTGTGCATATCCCTTGCAAACATGTTTAGCTTTGTTCCTTGTAACTTCTTCGTTCTCATTCAGCTTATTTCTAAAAATCCATTTAGTAATGATAACATTTTTATCTTTTGGTCTAGGTACTAAAGTCCATGTCTTATTTTTATCAATTTTTTCTATCTCTTCATTCATAGCATTGATCCATTCATCATTCTCAAGTGCAACCTTATCATTCTTTGGTTCAAACTCACAAACTAAGCATACATTTTGTCTTAACTTACTTCTTGTTAACATCCTAGCTTTCTTGTCTCCAATGATTTGGTTCTCAGGATGATTTATTCTAACAAATCTTTCTTGCACTTGATCTCTTCTTTGTTCTTCATTCTATTCGGGTTCATTTCCTTGCTTGGTAGCTTCTTCCTGATCCTCAGTTTCCCTTTGTTGCTCCTTTGTATTTTTTTCTTGATGCTCAGTCGAATCATCCTGTGGCTTTGGTAGGTACTCTATATGTTCAACATAAACAAATCTACCATAGTCTTATGGATCCTTATTGCTTTCTTCATTATTTTTATTAGCAAATTCATCAACTCTGGCATTAGCACTTTCAGTCATCTTATTAGTAAATTTACTCAGACACTTGTAAGCTTTACTTTAAGTAGAATATCCAAGAAATATTACTTCATCCCCTTTAGAGTCAAATTTCCCATTCCTATCATCTTTCAGAATAAAACATTTGCTACCAAAAATTTTGAAGTAACTTACACTCAGTGTGTATCCAAACCATAACTTGTAGGGTGTCTTGTTTGTGTCTTTCTTTAATTGTACTCGGTTTAGGACATATACAGTTGTGTTGACTACTTCTCTCCAATACATATGTGTAACATTTTTCTCTATCATCAGTGTTCTTTAACAATCAATAATGGATCTATTTCTCCTTTTAGCAATCCCATTTTTTTGCAGTGTTCTAGGTGTAGAAACCTATCTTTTAATGTCATGCTCATTACAATAGTTAGTGAATTCATCAGAAATAAACTCACCACCTCTATCAGACCTCAAGCATTTAAGTTCTTTTCCAGTTTATTTTTCTACTTTAGCTTTTGACCATTTAAACATCTTAAATGCCTCTAATTTCTCTTTTAAAATCATAACATTCATCAATCTATTATAATCATCAAAAAACATAATAAAGTATCTATCACCATAGTAGCTCTTAGTTCTCATGGGACCACATAGGTTGGTGTGAACTAACTCCAAGATTCTTTTTGTTGAATAGTCTTTACTTTTAAAACTAGATTTTGTCATCTTCCCTTTCTGACATTGATGACACATAACATGATCAGGTTTAGTTAGGCTAGGTAGTCCTCTAACTTTTTTCTTTCTACTGATCTTATTCATGTTATCAAAATTTACATGAGATAACCTTTTATGCCATAACCATGCATCCTCATTTTTCACCAGTAAACAAGAAGTCTCAGCATTGTCAAGATAAAATAAGTTACCTTTTGATTTTCCTCTTGTTCCGACAAGCTTTTCACTTTCATCAAAGATTCTCACCTTCTTGCTTTCACATGCCACTCGGTGACCTGATTTGTTAAGCTAAGCTACACTTAGAAAATTATAATTCATTCATTTTACCCAATAAGCATTATCACATCTGATTTTATCATTTATCAATAAAGATCCTTTTCCTTTAACCCTGCAAGGTGTATCATTACCCATTTTTATTGAACCTCCATTATAGTGCTCAAGATGATCAAACTTATCTTCATCACCAGTCATGTGATGTGTACAACCACTATCTATGATCCAAGTATCATTTTTACTAACTTTAGAAATGAGTGTTGTTTCTACATGCCTTTCCTCTTCCTCTGAATCATCTTTCATTGCAACAAACACTACCTCAACATCATCATCTATGTTGGTGTCTATATCATTCTCCTCAGTAAAGTAACATACCTTTTTACCTTTATCTTTGTGATCTTGGTTGTATCTATTGTACTATTGGTTATCTTTGTTATTCCTTTTTCCATAGCTTCCACCTCTGGATCTGTCTCTAGCATTCTCATCTTCTTTCATGTCCAGGCATCTAGTAGCAATATGACCAACTTCTTTGCAATTAAAACAAGCTAAAGGCAATTTACCCTTATAGCTACCTTTACCTTTAGGCAGTCTCCAGGCTATTAGTGTTTCTAGTTCATCAAGCTCATCATTGATATTGCTATCACTTTCATTCCATATATTGTGCTTACTACTAGATTTACCAATCTTAAGAGAAGACATAAAAGAAGACTCAACAGTTGGTACAACATTATTGTCATAATTATTTAGCTCAAAAGTGGTTAAGATTCCAATCAGAGTATCAAGAGTAAGTGTGTATTAGGTGTAGACCTCATTTCATGAATTGCATATGTTCTAATTGCATAGACAGGCAAAAGTGTTCTCAATATTTTACTTACCACAGTATCCTCATCAATGGTACCACCAGCTCCATGAATAGCATTGACAACCTCTTTTATTTAGTTTGAGTATTGTACTATGTTTTCTCCTTCCTTCATTTTCATATCATTGAATCTGCCTCTCAAGCTTTCAGCTCTGGCTCTCATCACATTTGCATCACCACCATGTACTAGGGAAAGTTTCTCCCACATTTCCTTTGAAGTAATGCAGTCCTTGATGTCTTGAAATTTAGCATTAGTAAGAGTAGCCACTATCTCTATCATAGTGATGTTGTGTTCATATCGGTCTCTTAACTAATCAAGAGTCAAAGGACCAGGTGGTTGTAAGTAGCCATTCTCCAGTAAAGGTATAGCAGATTCTCCAATTCCATATAGATGAAGTTTCATCTAACTTTTCCATGTACTAAAGTTGTCCTTGTTCAGCTTCGACACTTCCCTCTTATACATCTTGTAATCTTTCAGCTGAAGTCCTTAAAACTTTGTTCCAAGCAACCAGCATGCTCTCATACCAATTGTTAGAATAACTAAGAGGGGGTGAATTAGTTAGATCAGTTATCCTATAGTCCCAAAAACAAATATGTAACACTTAAAACAATTCCAATAAATTCTACAGCTCGATAACATAAACTATTAAATTGTTTTTGCCTTTTACCGATTACTAGTTAATTAACTCACTATGATTACCGACCAAATTCAAATATGCAGTATGTAAAGTATGATAATAAAATAATCATCATAGAAATGCATAACATAATGATTTAACGTGGAAACCCTACTAAGGGAAAAACCACCTGGGACCGGTAACCTAAAATAATTTTCACTCTTCTGAAGTGAGCTTGGTGAAGAGCCAACCCTGTTAAAGGTTACAAATACAAACACACTATTAGGTGTGACCTTGTTAGAGGATTTAAGACTAACAGTTAAATTTTGACCAGCATTCACTATGGGGTCAATAAGATAACAATGTACATTCCTTGAATGAAATAGGGGCATAACATAAGACAGTTAAGTCCACTCGATTAGGATATTTTTTGTATCAATGGTTAAACTAAAATAGTAGTTGATATGATTACAATACAACTTAACTTGCAGATGTTCAGATCTATTCTAAGCCCATACAAATCCTCTAATCAATATTTCAATTCACTTCCTCAACTTACTTTTACTCGGTAATAGCTCTTTGACGCTCGGTTCTATTTTTTAGTTTATTTCTCCTTCAACCAGTCTGATCAGGCATGCATGAAACTATATTCACGCAAAATCTCTGCAATGTTCTTTCTTCCGGCATAGTTTCATAAAGAAACTCATATCTCTTATATAGACAGATAAACCATTTTCATATCAACCATCAGATTTTGCCTCTTATCCTTCTTCATTGATTTTGCCTCTTAAACCTTCCTAGGTAGTTGTGTCAATAACACATTTCAATTCCATCCTTTAGATCTTCTTCAAATTTTTTCAGTCGTGGATCTCATAACAAACTTTATCCTCAATCTCAAAATCATAACAATTTCCAACTCATCAAATTTTTTCGACTGAACTAAGCATTTAATACTTCCATCCATACTCGGTTAACAAAGAAATGTGTCGGTGAACACAAGCTTAATTAACATTGTCGCTTGGTATACACTACACTAGCTCGATGTATACTAAAGTGGTTCATTTACCGACCACATTATCTTGTACAATTTTGCTTCCTTCTACATAATAGATTAATGCAACATAATCAAGTCAACAATATGAGACCATAGACTCATCAATAAGTTACCCAAAGTATTTCTTATCCTCATCTGTCATATCCATCTCTCTCTATGTAGATATCTCAATTCTTCATCTTATCTTTCCTTTTTACAGATGTTTAGATGTTTGTAACTAACATGATAAGTACTGTCAAAACTAGTTGACATAAATGACAACATAATGACTGATTTAATTATCTTACATATCATTTTAGTAACTCGGTGATCTCTAATCACTAATGTTCAAGTCATTCAAGTATTCAATCAATTCTAGTTCATCAATATGTACATATATTTGTGTGTGTGTGTGTGTGTGTGTACATATATATGTATATGCATATACACAAACACACACAAGATTTGTCCTCTAAATATGCATTTATCAACTCACATGGACATTTATATATACAAAAAAAAGTGAATTTGCAACATTTCACAAAAAATACATACAAAATTCTCAAAAATTTTCTATGGTTTTGTAGAATCATTCTTTGTTGTGACGCTCCAATATAATAAAAACTTGTAGATGGCCCAAAATTAATCAAGTGAGCCTTCAAGACCATCGCTAACCCTTATTGTGTCAAGTATTGTCTCTTTGTCATATTCTCAAACTTTCCATAAATTCTTGTTAAGAGGTATGCCAAGATACTTAATCAGTTGGATATTTATCGCAACAACTAGGTTAGAGTAATGAAGAATATTTCTATGTGTCTCAAAGTCCTCAAAAAATCACACATTAGATTTTTTTTGATAAGTTACCTTTTCAGCCATGTCCCTGTCACAACCACATATCCTATTGGGTACTCAATACCCTCTCCATCAATGACTTTGGTTGTCATTTTTTTTTGGCCTCAATACAATGACACAAAAAGTAATTTGTTCCTTCTTCATTATTCTCATCTGCAATAAATGCATACACATGGCCTAAATTTTATAGAAGGGTAAGACAATACCAAAATCAATATAAAGTATAATAAAATGAGTTAGACTTTGATTTTACCTAAGTAATAAATTGAGAAATTGTCTGGTTCAACTAGGTCAGATACATGGTCAAAATCTATTGATGCTTCTATTTAGTTCAATTGTAATGCTCTTGGAACTTGATATGTATCAAGGGTTTCCAAAGGTTTACAAGACCATTGGTCAACCCACTCTTTTGAATCACATTCTTCCCACAAAAAAATCATACACAAAGAGAAAAAATATGCAATCTATCTAGTATAAATAATTAATGACATTGCATTTCAAATTCTAAATGAGTGCATATCACTTGATTATATAAGTGTACAATAATCTAGATAGTTTTCAATGTTATATTCACATATCAATTGAAAATATCTATAAACTATAGACTTATTTACATTACCTAGTCTCATCATAGAGTTACACCATCACACAATCATTTCTTCATCTATTAACATGGCACCACCTTTGTACTTCAATTCCTCTCTAGCAAGAGCTCTTTTTACATATACTATCACACCATCATGCTCTCCCTTTCCATGTCCATCCTCAATAAAATCCCAAAAATGTTGCACACCAGTTGTCACATGCATCTTAGTCAACCAGTAGAAAATTCTTGCATTCTTTAATTGTGAGGTGCAATTATCCAACCATATTATGTGTGGGTTGTATCTTATATTTATTTCCCTTAAAATATCATAGAAAAATTTAAAGCATCCTTGCACAAACTCTAATGAATTACTACGATCATCACTGATATAAAAGTGATACTCTCTTAGAACCATTTTATACTCCTTTGTGCTATCATGTGCATGCATGAATGCTATGTGTACAAAAAATGTATCTTGTTTAGAATGATAATACATAGGTTGCATTTCATTTTGAGGTTTTAGTATATAATTCTCAGAAAAATCAATGATAGAGACAATGATACCAAGGGGAGAAGTGTCCTTACATAACCTGAATTGCTCATCTAACCACCAAGCTTTATGTGTATGTGCTATGTATTCATAAACTAGTTTCTCTTTAAAAATCTTCATGAATTCAGCTACATATCCTTTTTCACTAACACCTCTTCAATTATTTTCCATATTTAAACCCATATGTGATTGACTTGTATTTTCCAAAAGAAACTAGTTTTTTTACCAATTTAATGTGTGCCCTCTAGATGTAGGCATCTATGCAACTATAGTAAACCACCACATGTAGCACAATAACCTTTAAAAAAATCATCTTATAATAAATGCAAAAATCATCACATTTACATAGTACACTTGAAATAAATTCTCTCAGTGACTTAGTAGGTTCTTGCATACCACATTCCTACAAAGCATCATTAGTATGAAAAGTACAACATATATGATGATAAATATCATAATGCATGAAAAAATCATTATGCACCTACAACAACATGCGGTACATGTATGATTAACCTTAACATAAAAATGTTTTATCATTTCAAAAAATATTTGATTAATTCGTATTTGAGGAAATCTTTGAAGAAATCTTTCATAAAATTATGTTTGAGTCATAGCTAAAAAATGTTTTGGGTGTGGCTCACAATTTTTAGATTTGATTCTCCTTCTAACAAAACATCTTTGGTTGGGTGAAACCCTTGTGTTTTCATGCCCAAATTTGTCAATTAATGTTCTCAGTGCATCATTAACAACCTTGTCTTTCCGTGGGAATCTACTTGAGAATGCCCAAAGAGAATTATTGTTAGGCTCCTCAATTTTCTCTCACCTCCCTAAGGCATTTCATAATGTTTTTCTACTTATTTTTAATGACTTAATTGTTTTTCTTATCAAACAAGATTTTTTCATTTCTTTTCCCATTATGGTTGATGTGACAATATGTTGAGTAACATTAGTATCTTTAGCACACAATGTCAAACCAATTTCTTGATATGCATCAAATAGATTTCTCACAATAGCTCTTTCACTATTATTTTTTGATGTTCTTAACCCCAAAAAATTTATTATCTCTCTAAATTTTTAATTTGTAACCATTTCAACAACTAATTGGCATATTCCAATTTGATTTAAGCTTTCAAATTAGTTCTTCTATATTGAATTAATCATTCTTCTACAAATTTGTTAAAAAAAATAATCAGACATTGGCTTCAAAATATTCTCATCAATGTCAATTAGAAACTTTAATTTTCTAGGAATAATTCTAGGAGGTGTTAATATTGGTGCATGCTCTTCATTTTCATTAGGTACATTCATCACATCAATTTAAATTAGTGTATGTTCGTAATATGATTTATTATTCATTTTGATTTCTTGTTCAATTGCATTAGGTTCATTTGGTACATCAAATTAAGATGGTGTAGATGATGTACCTTATCCTTCCATTGTTCTTTGTTCTCCTTATACACTCCCTTTGTCTTTCCTTTGTTGCCTTTAATTGTTCAAATGTTCCTCTTTTTCTCTTTCCCATTGTTAATATCTATTATCCTAAATAATATCATTTTGCAAATATATTTTACAAAAACTTACACTGTAAATCACCACAAATGATGTAGCACAACACACTCTGTTAACAATAAATTCAATCACAAGACAAATAACACAAATTTGAAACCTTCAATATTTCTCATTCATCACTGACTGCCTCTACAATTCGCTGCAAACTCTTAAGTAACCAAAAAAATAGAAAAAACAAGAAATCTGAAAATTACCCTTTTTGGCAGGTTTTTTTCCACGTGTTTTTTGCCAATTTTGGTAATTTTTGAAACAACACCTAAAAAGCTGAGATTTTCCCTAAACATGCCCTCGACTAAGTTAGAATGAATTTCCAACTAATATCCAAGATTTGATAACATAAACTCGAATTTATGACAAAATAGAACTTTCTAAAAACTAGAGAAAAAACACTAAAAGCTAATTTCGGAGCCCGAGATGAAACTTTCAGCTCCCGAAAATGTGCTAAAATAGACCCCAATCAATTTGAGATCATTGGTAAAATAAATGCCACCACTTGAGGCATGCACCCAAAAAATTTCAGTAAAAACCCAAACCTGAGTCAAAAGTTATGACCTCCGAAAGTTTCTGTATGACATTATGACCTACGGAGGGCCCTGCATCATTCTCCCCTTCTTTAAAGGAACGCAGCTCCTGCAAGTGGTCGTTTGTGAACTGCTGCAACTTTGTGGGGTCTAATTTCATCACTTCCCATTCTGAGATCCAGGTGCTATCTGTTGCTGGTAATCCCTCCCACTAAATCGGGTACCTATTATAATGACCATTCTGGGTGACTGTAGACTACTTGTCTAGAATGTGGGCAATCTTTTCCTTCTTTTTTCTTGGAAGGTGGTGATGCCAATCCACCTCATCTGTATTGGTTGGCTCAGGTAGTTCTCCATGAAATGCATATAAATCAGAAACATTAAAGACAGGAGAAATATCCATATCATCTGGTAGACAAACCTCATAAGCATTATCATTGATCTTCTTCAAAATTCAACAAGGACCTATCTTTTTGTATTTTAGCTTATGATATGTGCCAGTGGGAAATCACTCACGCCTCAAGTACACCATCACCAAATCACCTGCATTAAATACTTGTCTCCTTCTACTGGCATCTGCAGCAGCCTTATATCACTCATTGCTATCCTATAATTTACTCCTCACATCTTGTTGAAGTTGTTGAAGGTGTTCAGCAAATGCTTCCCCATCATTGCTAATTTTGTCTTGCACAGGGAGTTGTACAAAGTCCAAAACACTCTGAGGATTCTTACCATATATGATCTGAAAAGGAGATTTTCCGGTTGATCTGTTAACAGAACTGTTGTAAGCAAACTCTGCTTGAGGCAATGCTAAGTCCCACCACTTGGGCTTTTCACCAACAATACACTATAACAGGTTTCCCAAGCTCTAATTGACTACCTCAGTTTGCCCATCAGTTTGGGGATGATAGGCACTGCTGAACTACAACTGTGTTCTCATCTTCTTCCATAAGGTCCTTCAGAAATGACTCAAAAACTTAGTTCCCTGTCAGAAGTGATAGTCTTTGGAATGCCATGGAGTCTAACAACTTCTGAGAAAAATAAGTTGGCTATCCTTGTGGCATCATTAGTTTTTTTACAAGCAATAAAATGAGCCATCTTAGAGAATCTATCAACAACTACAAAGATAGAATATGTACCTCACTGGGTGTGGGGAAGCCCCAATACAAAATCTATACTCACATCTATCCATGGATCGATGGGTACAGGTAGAGGTGTATACAATCCTATGTTTTGGGAGTGACCCTTAGCCACTTGATAGATTCTGCACCTTGCCACATACTTAGTAATGTCCCTTTTCAATTTTGGCCAGTAGTACTTGTCTTCAACCAAGGCTATTGTCTTGTCCTTCCCAAAGTGACCAACCAAACCACCACTATGAAATTCTCAGATAATATTTTCCCTCATGGAACTAGCTGGTATACAAATTTGTTTCCCTTTAAAGAGGTAACCATCCTACATAAAGTATTCTCCTCTCATGTGATCCAAAAGATTAGTTCTTGGTTCTTTAATCTTCTCTATAATTTCCCAAAAATCATCATCAGCCTCATACAAAACCTTAATAGCATCAAAACCAATGACCTCTGATTCCATTGTAGTTATGAGTGTAACATGCTAAAATAGGGCATCAACAACCTGATTCTGCTTTCCAAACTTATGCTTCAAAACAAAATTATACCCTTGCAAGAAAGACACCCATTTAGCATGCCTACTATTCAATTTCTTTTGTGTGTTCACATATTTTAGGGCCAAGTGATCTGTAAATAGTACAAATTCTTGTGGGACCAGATAATGCCTCCAATGCCTTAAGGCTTGAACAATAGCATAAAATTCTAAATCATAGGTAGAATAGTTCTTCCTTGCATCATTTAACTTTTCACTAAAAAAGGCTATTGGTTTACCTGTCTAGCTAAGAATAGCACATATCCCAACATGGGAAGCATCACACTCTACTTCAAATACTTTATCAAAATTTAGAAGTGCCAATATAGGAGCTTTAGTTACCTTTTTCTTCAAGAATTGGAAACTCTGTTCAGCATCTATTGTCCATGTGAATTCCCTTCCTTTCATACAATCTGTGATGGGTGTTACAATACTGCTAAAATTCTGAATGAACTTTCTATAGAAGGTTTCCAATCTGTGAAAACTCCTTATCTCTGTTATGCTGTGTTAGGGATTTTTCTTGTAGGACATAAAATGATGCTTGAACTTGTTTTTCTTGAGACTGATTCCCACAAGAGAAAGACCTAATTGCTAAGGATTGGATAAGATCCTCCTTCATTTTTTAGCTCCATAGACTCAGGTAGGTATTACCTTTTAATGATGACTACCTTTGCAGTATTCTTATGAGTGGACACTAATCAGCTTCTAGTCTTCTTAATGCATAAACCTATAGAACACTTTGCATATGACTGTAATCACTTTAATGCAAACTTTAACCAGACAAAGTGTGACTGTAAGTGAAGCAATAATCAATGCTTTAAGGATTCTCATCCTTCTTCCTTTTAAGGAGGGACAACCTAATATGATTCTCTCTTTGCAGAATCAAGAAATATGAACTAAATGCCCTGGGCACAGTCCATTCTATCAAGTACAATATACATAAAATAAAAAAGTATTAATAAATAATGTGAATGTTTCAACCTTTTCTCTGAGATCAATGAAAGATACAACTATGAGAAACAAGTACCAAACCAGTGCCTGATCCTAAGGGCAACAAAGTCGCAATGCAAATCAACAAGTAAACCCTAAAAGAAACACAACAGTGTGCCTTACACACTACCACAACTCCAAATAGGTTGCCTTACAAACTATTATGTTAACCAAATATTGTTATCATCAAAGATCCATACAAATATATTTACTCTCCAAGATGAAATATAAGCACATTTAATTCTTTCCTTGAAAGAAGCTCATAAAATAGTCAAGTACGTTGCCCTACAACTTTGTATATTTCAAATGCCTAACATGAAAAACATACAAGAGTAAAATACATAAGAAAAGAGACAACAACAATATATGGTAGAAGTTGCAGTGTATTTGTATTAAAATCAACTTCCCACTTACATTCACAATTCCATTACTCAGAAGACCAGACACAAAGCTTGGTGATCTGCTTCTAAGCAATCCAGTTCTATTTTCTATATCTTTTCAATCTCTCTCCTTTTTCTACTAACTCTTTACAAAATGAGCTTTCAACTCTATATAGCCTTCTCACAACCACCTTGGAATTCCCTCATTAATGGGAATGCAACAAGCTTTGGGTGGTTGGAAAACCTAACTCCTATTAAAACATAAAAATACAACAAAATATATAACCAACCCGCAGGTGGTGAAAGGACAAGACTTTCTTGGACTATAGTACATCTTTGGCTGCTCAAAAACTGACACCCTTAACTACAAATATTTATGATAACCCCTTGATTTAAATGAGACATGGTGACCACCATTTCAGGCTAACCTACACCATTCTTGAATGATAGCTTATCAACCTTGTATTCCTTGGATCAGGTGTCAGGTGTGTCAGATGTCCTTTTCAATCTTCATCCAAAATATCCAAATCAACTACAATAGATCTAGCCTTTTTGGGCTTTGTCTTTTCATCCCATGCAGTTACTTGTTCCTCTAACAGCCAATTAAAACCTTGGACAAGTTGTAGTTGGGTTTTTTGTCTCTCCCATCTGGCATCTATAATTTCCTTGACATCTGACACAAACTTGGTGAGGTCAACCTCTGCTTTGATGGCTTCATCTAAGGCCTTATTGAAGCTCTCTAAATCAACATTATTACTCTCACCTAAAAATGCCTCTTTCCTAGGTAGTAGAAGATCAGCATCTGATCTCCAATTATCAAGGCTCTTTATTGTCCCATCTATACTCAAAATTGAGGGGATGAATCTATTGGTACAGGAGCTGAGCATGGCTATCTTAGCCTCAATCAAATTTGCCTTACCCTTGAAAAGTGGTAGAATAGCTTTAATTCTATCAATCTCCTCACCAACTCCTACAACTATCTCCGATATGTCACTCCCCATAGATTGAGCAAAAATCAATCTCTCAAAAAGTGGTGCCCTGACAGACCACACTATATGAAACTCACTCAAAATCTGCACATAACTATTGACCTCCTTTTGCAATTCTGGCAATTTTCCATAAGCATTATAAACTAGGTCAAATTTATCCTTGATTGTGTTCAATCTGTGCTACAAAACACTCAGAAGGGCTTGCAATACTACCTCATTCTTTTCATCATTGATCTTTTTCAATTCTGTTGCCACCTCCTCATCTATCATTCCTTGTGCCTCTATTGCTACTGGTTGTTCAGGAGGTGCAGGGGCTACTACAGGGGTATTTATAATTTGCAATTATAGTTCCTATGTCTACTTATCTAATGCTATGACTTTTATTATCCGCAAGTCCCTATCATTTACTAGGGCACTAAAATCCTCCAAGAGGTTGCCATATCTCTCTAACAGCTATTTAGTTTTATCCTCATTTAATCTTGCAAATTGGGTCAAAACCTGAGAAATTTCTAGGTCCCCTGTATTGTGGATTGACCACACTATTTTATCTCCCTCCATTTGTTCTTTTACATTCAAAATTTTTGGCTTCTTGTCCTTTAGATACAGACTCCACATGGCCAAGGCCTGACTTTTTGGGCTATACCCAAATCCTCTTATTATGTCCCCTACTTGGGTCTTAGAAGACAAAGTAACATCTTCTTGTCTCTTGATTTGATCAATTATGAAGTCAGTATACAAACTCCACCCCGGCACAAGCAACATATTACTTTTTCTCACTAACTCCCTGGCCTCATCTGGAGTAAGATTTTCCTCCTCAGGGTCATATTCTTTCAATTGTTGTAATGCCTCATCTAGCACCTGACCCTCCTCAGTTATTTGTACACTTGAGGCCACTTGTTGCTAATTATGCCATAACAAGAAACTTTTGAATTCCTCAAAATTCACAAAATTTTCATCCTTCATGAAGGCATCTTGCTCAATTAATCTTTCATCCTGGCCTAAAGCCAGAGGCAACTCCACATCTTCCATTTCATACTTATGTTCCCTTTTACACTCTCTGACTGCTTTCTTAATTTCATGGTGATGAAAGCTAGTCCCTGTGTAGAGGGCACTCACTCTATCTTTCTTCCTCCTCTTTGAGGGCTCACTAGTTAACAACTTTTTCTTTTTCTTTTGAGGCTCAGCAGTATCCACAAAACTGGGCAAATCATTAAGATCTACATTTTCTTTCTCTTCCCTAGGTCCTTCGGCCATTGGTTGTTCCATAGTGGGTGGACTATATATGGGGTAGCCACCATCACTATCCTCATCACATTTTGATTCTGAATGGGCCTTTTTTCCCTGATTAGAATCATCAATTTGATCCCTCATGGATTCAACAAGTGTGTCAAATTGAGCCATCATTTTCTCAAGTCTTTGGAGGTAAGGCAAAGTGGGAAAGAAACCCCCAAATACCAATCCTTTTCCTTTAAGCTCCTTCTCAATTCTATGTAGCCGGTCCAATTGCTTAATTCTTTTCTCCACCTCATCATCCTCAATGATGTTTCTGATCACATCCTCTTCAGGATACTCCTCATGTAGCTTATTGAAAGGAATGGTGGGCATGTAGTATTTCCTTGCAATAGCCATGAAACCTTCTATATCCACATACCTATGTGGTGCTGCAAACATCCTATACTTCTCTAACCAATCATTAACTTTACTGAATGCTCCCTTTCCAATTGTAATATAATGCACCCTGAAGTGCTGAGGAGTGAGAGTCCCCTTTCTGTGGGAAGCCAAATGTTCTCTTTCTGTCAACATGAGTTGCCAGACAAACTCTAGAAATGCAACTCTTGGTGGTACATAGAATGGAAGTAAATGAGGAGGCTGAGGGCATCCATAAACCCTAATCATTATATAGCTCATCTCATAGTAAATATCTCCCCAATTGTGACCCTTGGTCCAATTATGAACAAATTGTTGGGGTCTCACCAGCTGCAAGACCTTGGTGGGTAATCTTGTGCAATTCACACCCAAACTCCAGAGAATGGGGAACACAATCCAATTCTCAAAAGCACTAAAATCTCACCTAGGACATGAAGGGCTCCAAACTCCTAACCAGAATTGTACTGGGTTAGGCTATCCATTCCACATCATTTGTGGTTTGAGATCATTCAAATTAATCAGACCATAATTGTGATACACAATTAGATGCATCAGCAAGGAATAATGGATGAACCTAGGTTGAGAACCAGAGGTGAAATTCTTCAAGGAAAGAAAATCTGCATGCATCTTGTTTATGATATAACCAATAAAGTCATACCCTTTTCTCACCATATGGCTTTGTGAGTCCATCACTAGCATCAAAATATTAGATGTAATCCTCTCAGGACCCGCATCAATTCCCAAAACCTGGCATATCCCATATGCAATGTATTTCATGTAAAATTTCAAGTCCTTGTAGGCATATGGAATCGATCCAGCCATAGGTGCAATATAATTTTTATTCTCCTTCGGCATGTGATTCTTAATCTCCCTGGAGACCAGAGCAGCCTCTCTAACATATCTATTTCCTAAAGCTTGTAAGTTGATTTCTGTGGCCATTGGAAACTGAATCCCGAAAGCATTCATGAAAGAATTTTGGTCTAAGATTATCAAGGGTGAACCATCCTCTTTTCTAATGGTCTTTGAGAGAGGATCATATCTCTGAGATAGCATGAGAAGCAAGTCCACATCTAGAAAAACCTTTGGAACAATTAGCTTGGCTAACCTTGAAGTCCAAGGGTTTGAAACTGGTATGAGACTATCACGGTTCTTGTAGAAATATGTAAATAGGCACATGCCTGTGATTTCTAGAGTTTTAGCATCCCTACAATAAGCTAAGTCATCAACAAAAATGTCATCACTGACCTTTTTGTTCTGAGAAGAACCAGGCAAGAGAGTGAGAAATTCATCTGAGAAACTTTCCTTAACTTTCTCCTTCGACCCCCGACTGGTAGAAGCTCCGCTTGCTGTCATCTAACTCATCCTGACTATAGCCCTAGAAATTCTTTTGCAAATTCACTGATCACACTGCAAGTCCAGAAAGCCTAGAAAACCTAGTGCTCTATACTTGTCTAATAAGCTTCGTAACTTCTCAAATGAGCCGCATCTAGTTGTTTTAACCTATAGCAATGAATGTACCACCATGTCTGACATCTCCAACCAACAAAAGGTCACTTCCACCATTACTTCAGCACACATAGGGTTTCAAAATACTAGTCATAGCTGAGAAATTTTTTAATTTGAACATTCCGCAATCTGGCAATTGAAGAAAAAGACACATAGCCATTTTAAAAATTTGGCACTTTAGGAAGGTATTCCAAGATCTGGCGACTAAGAGGAAATCTTGTAGTCACGGAATACTTTTGACTTTTCAAAATTCATTCTGAGATTAGGTGACCTGGCCATCTAGAGATCTAGTGACTAAAGAAAGTGATAAATTTAATTTATTCTGTTCTGAGAACTGGTGACTATAGTCAAAAACTATAGTCACGATAATATATTTGTCTTTGAAAACTTTCAGCGATCACCCAACCTAGAGATCTGGCGACAAACTTGAAGTCTCATAATCTCATAAAGCTTTAGCTGTTTGACTTCTTTCTTAAGATCATGTGACCACCGTCAATCTCATCCATCAATTCATCTAGCGGTCCATATTAAGTCATGAGAAGATCTCATAACTAACTGCCTGATCCCACGACCTTGAGAAAACTATGTCGCTGAATCGCTGAAGGCTTACCACTTAACTATCAAGAACATGAGATCACACAACCACACTATCGCTAAATCACTGAATACAATCATAATCGCCAGGTCCTAACCACTTCATTAACCCAGACTTAACCTCAGGCACATCTGGAGACTTGGCGATAAAGACTTCTCGCTAAATCTCATGATCTTTCACTTAATTGGGGTTTAATCCTGAGAACACATGACTGAGGCATTCTCCAAGTTGCGAGAACATTTCTTCACTCTAGGTTAAGACTAGAGATCAAGCACCATCCACATGATCAAAAATCATCGATGGTTCTCAATAAATCTAACAATCCTTTGTCACCTAACCGCCACATTCAGAGATCTAGCGACAACTGCATCGTAGAATAACTAACTGCAAGAGGGATAGCTACCAGCATCAGGAGATCACGTGACCAATAGAACTCACAATCACTGAATGAAGAGATAAATCATCATATTATTACGAGATCTAGAGACAATCGCCAAGGGAGACCATTGTTCCATCTCGAGATTTAGTGACCAAAGAGAAAACTCATGATCGCTAAATAAAAGGTCACTTAGACAAATCATTGAGAGATCTCCCAACCATAGGAAAAACCAATCTTGAGATCATGCAACTATAGTCTCTTAGTGATAAATCAAATACAGTATTTTCTAGATCTCAAGACTACCATTGCGAGATCTGGAGACTAAAGGTGAAACGCTAAGTCATTAGATAATAAGGAATATTTTGAAAAGCTCACGAGATTGAGCAACAAAGGCTTTCAAGAATTCACTAGACAAATGGGAATATTCCTAAACCTTAAGGAGACTCAGTGACTAATAGGAAAATAGAAGCGCACATGCAAATTTGAGACTTAATTCATCCGATAAAGTAACAGAGAATTAGAACACTGATGACCTAAACGAGGGTTTTTATGATTTTTCAAAGGTAATCAGACCTAGCAAACGCTAAAGACTGTAAATTTTTCAAGATCATCCATAAATTTAGGTCAAAACACAAAAAATGAGATTTCTAACCAACATGTTGGATGGACTAGGCCATTCTAGTATTGCCTTGACCTTTTCTGGGTCCATCTGAACATCATCTTCATAAATGACGAAGCCCAAAAAAGTCAAACTATTTTGCATGAATCTGCACTTCTTTAAATTTGCACAGAGCTTCTCTTTCCTCAGTACACTCAGGATGATCCTCAAGTGTTGTAGGTGGTCTCCTTTTTTTTTCTATAAATTAGGATATCATCAAAATAAACTACAACAAACTTACCAATGTAGGGTTGTAAGGCAGTATTCATCAATCTCATGAATGTACTTGATGCATTAGAAAGCCCAAATGGCATAACCATCCATTCATACAAGCCATCCTTGGTCTTAAAAGTTGTCTTCCACTCATCTCTTTCACAAATTCAAATCTAGTGGTATCCACTTCGTAGATCAATCTTGTTGAAGTATTTGGTCCCTGCTAATTCATCCATCATATCCTCTATACAAGGAATAGGAAACTGATACTTGATAGTAATCTTATTAATTTCTCTACTGTCAGTACACATCCTCCATGTTCCATCCTTCTTTGGGGTCAAAAATGTCAGCACAACACATGGGCTCATGCTTTCTCTAACCAAGCCTTTCTAAACTAGTTATGTTACTTGTTTGTTGAGCTCTGCATGTTGTGTTGGGT
>BSBK01003769.1:2847500-3075000 GCA_027943335.1 Chamaecyparis obtusa | reverse complement strand
CACTAAGAATTTAAAACCACTAACAATGGCTATTTGGGTGACCTTAGTCCTAATGACTAACTCACCTAGACCACATAGAAATGACCTTCTAAGGTCTTAAAACAAATCAACATCCCTGACTTGGCTAGAGTCAAGTACAATCCAAAACTTCTAAATCATGGAGGTAGCCTAGGTGTGCTCCTGCACCATCCTCCCTAAAATAAAAAGTTCAATCCACCCTTGGATTGAGGATACTTGGATCAATCCCCATCTTCTTGAACTCTGATTCCTTGACCCATATTACATCAGCATCAATCTGACCATGCTTCTTTATGAGGTTTTCTTTGTACTCCTTGGTCCTATTCTATTTGTAGACTCTAGTATCCCATACATTGTCAGCTCCTATGACTATAGCAGTGGGTAGTTGGAGATCTTCCACATCTCTGATCACTTCACTAAGACTCTAATCCATATCTTGTTGTGGTCCTTTGTAATGAGCTAATTCCACAATATTAAAAATAGGGGACAGTCCACTGTCTTCCGGTAGCTCAACTCTGAATGCATTATCACCATACTTAGCCAAGATAGGACAGGGACCTAGCCTTCTCATCTACAACTTGTGAGGGACTCCCTTTTGAAGTCTAGACTTATTCAAATGTACCATAACCAAGTCTCCCACATTGAACTGAACTTGTCTTCTACTTTCATCCACCTTGGTTTTATGCTTCATGGTGTTCTTTGTCAAGGTCTTCCTCACTGTATCATGTATCTCCTGCATAGCATATGCAAAGTCATCAACATATCCACTTCCCTTCACTCCATCCTTCAAATCTCTTATTTCATATACTCCTGTAGGATGTAAGCCATAGACTATTTCAAAGGGATTCCCTATGGATCTATTTATAGTGTCATTGTAGGCATATTCAGCTTGCCCAATCAGCTGATCCCATTGTTGACCATACTCCCTGGTCAAGTACCTTAGTAGATTTCCAAGGCTTCTATTCACAACCTCAGTTTGACCATCAATTTGGGGATGGTAGGCCAATCAAAAGGATAAGTTAGAGCCTAATCCTTGCCAAAGAGTCTTCCAAAAATGACTCATGAATTTAGTGTCTCTATCTGACACAATGCAGATAGGTAACCCATGAATTCTTACTATCTCCTTGAAGAAGAGAGAGGCTATTTGACTAGCATCATTAGTGGTTTTGCATGGCACAAAGTGAGCCATCTTACTGAATCTATCCACCACCACATAAACATTATCCATACCTTGTCTTGTCTTGGGTAACCCAGCTACAAAACCCATACTCAAGCATTCCCATGGCCTAGTAGGAATAGGTAGTGGTTGGTAAAGACCTACATTTGAAGAAGTGCCCTTGGCCTTTTGGGATACTACACAACTTTCCACATACCTCCTAACATCAAGATTCATCCTTGGCCAATAATAGAACCTTTGAATAAGTTCTTGAGTCTTAGTGATCCCAAAATGACCACTCAAAGCACCATTATGCTTTTCTTGTATTAAATTCTCTCTAATAGAGCCTCTAGGAACACATAATTGATTCTCCTTAAACAAGAGATCACTTTGCAAAGTATACTCTACATATCTACTATTAAATGATTCTTGTATGCAGCACATACCTTATAAATGTCTGCAAAATCTTCATCATCATCATATAGATCCTTGAAGTGATCTATCCCCATGCCCTTCAACTGAATTTCTTGGATAGTGAGAGCTCTTCTAGACAATGCATCTACCACTTTATTGAGGACTCCTTTCTTGTGCTTGATATTAAAAGTATAAGCGTGTAGGTATTCAACCCACTTCATGTGCTTGTGACTCAACTTTTCTTGTGAATTCAGGAAACTAAGTGCTTGATTATCTAAATACACAATGAATTCCTTGGGAAGCAAGTAGTGCCTCCACTTCCTTAGAGCTTGGACCAATGCATACATCTCAAGGTCATAAGAAGAGTACTTCTTCTTGGCTTCAATTAACTTCTTTGAATGAAAAGTCATCGGTCTACCCTCTTGGCTTAGAACAGCCCCAATTGCCACATTGCTAGCATCACACTCAATGGTGAAAATATTCTCAAAGCTTGGTAACACCAAAATAGGTTGGGTAGATATCTTTTCCTTTAACAACTTAAAGCTCTTGTTAGCATCCTCATTCCATATAAACTTAGTTTTCATTCCTCCCTTGATAGTGTCTAACATAGGAGCACAAATAGCACTAAATTGCCTTATGAATTTCCTATAATATTGGGCAAGGCCATGAAAACTTCTTACCTTTGTTTCTGCCCTTGGAGCAGGCCAATTTATGATAGCCTCCACTTTACTTTTATCCATTTTCAGATTACCATGTGATAGAACAAATCCAAGGTACACTAGCTCTATTTTGATGAACTCACACTTCTCCAAGTTGATCATCAACTTCTCTTCATGTAGCTTCTTGAAAACAGTCTCAAGATGTTCTAGGTGCTCTCCTCTTGTCTTGCTATAAATTAGTATATCATCTAGATATACTACTACAAAATTTCCTATTTAGTCTTTGAGGACTTTATTCATGAGCCTCGTGAATGTGGAGGGGGCATTGGATAATCCAAATGGCATGACAAGCCATTCATAAAACCCTTCATTGGTCTTGAAGGTTGTTTTCCACTCATCTTCTTCATGTATTCTTATTTGGTGATAGCCACTCTTCAAGTCTATCTTACTATAGTACTTAGCTTCACCTAGACAATCCATTAGGTCTTCAATCCAAGGGATAGGGAACCTATACCTTATGGTTATCCTATTAATAGCCCTTGAATCAGTACAAAGCCTCCAAGTTCCTCCTTTCTTAGGTGCAAGGACAGTGGGTATGGCACATGGACTAATTCTCTTTCTAATGAAACCTTGGTTTAGGAGTTCTTGTATTTGCCTAGCAATTTCCTTATTTTGTTGAGGGGTCATCTTGTAAGCTAACTTATTAGGTAGGGTAGCTCCTAGGATAAGGTCTATCCTATGACTTATGGTTCTTTTAGGGGGTAAGGCTGATGGTTGTCCATCACTCACTATACCTTGGTAAGTCTGCAACATGCTTTGAATCTCCTTTGGTAATTTTGTCTTCTTAGTCCCCTTGCCTTCATCTCCCTCTCTTGGTCCTAACACCAATGCATAGCCAACTCCTTCACTCTCTTCCATGGCTTGTAAGAACTCTTTTTCACCCACCATAAGTAAATTTGGACCTGCTATCTTCACCTTAGCATCCTCCAATATTGATTGTATTTTGAAGGTTACATTGTCCTTTTTGAAAGAATAAGAATTCTTTCCTCCATCATGTATGGCTTGGTGGTCATATTGCCATGGTCTACCTAGGAGAAAATGACATGCATCCATAGGCTACACATCACACAAAACTTTTTCTTTGTACCTTCTAATTGATAACTCCACCCATACGTGTTCATTCACTAACACATGTTGGCCTTTATTGAGCCAAGTGACCTTGTAAGGATTGGTGTGGGGTATCCTTGTCAACTTTAGCTTTCTGAATGCTTCCTCTGACACAATGTTGTCAATAGATCATGAGTCAATGATGACTCTACATACTTTCCCCATCATCTTGCACTTTATCCTAAACAAAGACCTCCTTTGGCTTGGCTCTTCCTTCTCCAACTCCTTGATCAAAGTTCTCCTCATCATGAGGTTCTCACCTTCTTCTAAATTCAATGGTACTTCAACATGCTTCTCTATTGTATTAGACTCATCTTTAACTAGATTAGTTCTCTTGTCACCTCCTTGTCAAGAACTACCCTTCTCTGGACATCTATAGGCATGGTGCCCCATTTGATTGCAATAGTAGCATTTCATATTGGCAAAGTAGTTGCCTCTTCCTCCTTGTCCACCACTTCTTCCTCTAAAGTTAGAGTTAGAACTCCTTCCTCTACCACCTCTACTAGAGCTTCCTTCTTGCTTCTCATTGAATTTTATGTCTCCTTGAGTTCTTGATTCAGAACTTCTTCCACCATAGCCACCTCTTTGTCCTCTACTATCCTTGCCTTTACCTCTACCTTTGGATGTTTTCTCTTGTTTCCTCTTGCCTTTTTCTTCTATCTTCAAGGCCATTTGATAGCATTGGTGAATGGTTTTGAAGTTCAAAGGACTCATTTCTTCTTGAATAGACCATTTGAGTCCATTCAAGTACCTTGCAAGCTTAATACTTTCATCTTCAACTACCTTTGATCTCAAACATAACTTTTGAGACTCCTCGATGTATGCTTGAACATTTAGATCCTTTTGTCTGAGACTGTGTCTCCTTCTATGTATTTGAACTTCATAGTCATCAGGAAGGTAGGTCTACTTCACTTTGGTTACCATGCCCTTCCATGTAACTATAGGACCTTTTCCATCATTTTCTCTCTCAGTTTTCACAAACTTCCACCAAGTAAGAGCTGAACCTCTTAGTCTAGACTTGGCCACCATAAATTTTTGTGCCTCTGAGATACCATCACACTCAAAATGGTTCTCAATGTTGTTTATCAAATCCACTACTGAATCTGGATCCATTTGTCCACTAAATAGTGGCACACCTTCCAAAGCTTTACCACTCAAAGCCTTTAGTGCCTTTAAGAATGGCTCTTCAGGAAGAACAAGGTTAGGTATTGTAGCTTCCTCCTCCAATTCTAATTCCTTCTCCCTTGCTTCTTTCTCTTCCTTTTGATCAATTTTTTCTTTGACCTTATCAGCTTTGTCTTGGACTTCACCCAAGAGTTGCTCCATTTGGGATAATCTTTCTCTTAGCAACTGATTATCCTCCTCTTGTTCTTCTACCTTCTTGGATAACTCAATGTTAGTCACCATTGCTTTAGCTTCTTCTGATCCCACTGATGTATTCTCGCCCATTGATTCAGTAGGCTATAACATCCACCACAAGCCTGATCAATTCAAGATCTGATACCAATATGATGTGAGTGTTCAAAGGCTTGCTTGCACATCAACCAAGAGACCTAGCTTGTCTCTTTTAGGAACCTAATCTCCTCTAGGTCCTAATTGGCTTAGATTATTAACTAAGTCCAATTCTAACTCTTCTCTAAGATTTCTAACCCAACACCCTCTAGTTAGTACAATTCTTCTCCCTCACTTAAAAATCTCTAAGTGCTAACTCCTCACAAAATGCAATCTTCATTGTAGGGGTGTCCATCATCATGAAAACATTCCCAATGTTTTCTTTTGAATCCATTTGATTGGTTCTTCAAGCCCTTTTCCACCAGGTTCTAGGTTCCACCTTGAAAAGGCCTAATTAGGCCTATTTCCTTGTAGCCTTTTGCAGAGGCTTTTGTCACTTCTTTCCAAAAATCTTCAAACAACCTAAAAAAACAATTAGGGATTTGGATACCCTTTTGGATTTTACTAAATATTCTACAATTTTTAGGACTTGGTAGCCTCCATACACTACCTTCCTACAAACTATGACAAATAGGGCTAAAAAACCTATTTTCTAGGACTAACTATATCCTTGTATGAATCTTGCTCAAAACTTGGTCTAATGGATTGGCATGACATCAATCCTCATAGTATGTTAGGATATACTAAAATCCTATCTGAAACTATACATGTGTCATACAGTACCTCTCTACCCTACAATAAATCTTCTCTTCTTCAATCCTAAACCTCTAACCAAGCATTGTCTACTTTCCTAGGGCTTACAAGTAAAAATAGCTCTCCATACTTTCACAACTCCTAATCCTAAATACATAAATACTAATGACTCCCCTAACATTTCCATCCATCCTTAGGAGATTCCCATGGCTAGATTTCATGGGGGAGCCATGAATGCACAGACTTGTCAAGACAGGACCAGTGTAGACTCTAAACCAAAAAAAAATTAAACAACACAATAGAAATACTCAAATAAAATTTCCTATCAAATGAAAAATTCTTAGAACAAACTAAAGAACACTAAACAATCAACATATCGAGACTTTCAATCCATTACAAGGCACTATCACAACAAAATCTCTGGTTCTTTTTTGAAACAGAGTTGCAGAGCTGTATTTCTATATTCAAAACTATTACAATGATAACTCTCTCCTTGAGATTCGAGTCTTAGATGATATTAGATTCCATCTCCATGATTCTAGGGCCTATTGGCCAATCTCCCACTTCCTATTCTTATGGGGATCCAAAGTAACCGAGTTGCATGCAACATTTGCAATAATTGCAAATGTTGTCATGACAACTTCTTAACAACATTTGGCATCTTACCTTCATGCCATCATCATATTTCTTAGGACCTTTACCTCCTATATTTCAAGGATCCAAGATCATAAATGACCTCAAGGCATCTTCCTAAAATCATTATGTGCTTAGAACACATTCAAGACTCTAACTCAAACTACTAACACTAAGAATTTAAAACTACTAACTATGGCTATTTGGGTGACCTTATTCCTAATGACTAACTCACCTAGCCCACATAGCAATGACCTTCTAAGGTCTTAAAACAAATCAACATCCCTGACTTGGCTAGAGTCAAGTACAAGCCAAAACTTCTAAATCATGGAGGTAGCCTAGGTGTGCTCCTGCACCAACCTCCATATCCATAAGAGTTCAAAATTTACATACAATGAATAAACTATCATAATCATTCATAGTCTCTATTATCCTTTAGCATGTCATGGAAACTTTAACCTTGTCTTATTTAGGCCTCACATGTCTCAACCATCGCAACCTCATGAAGGTATTCTCTTCCTATCTTACGAAAACTATAAAGATCAAATGATTACTAAATTAAGAAATCCTAAATATGTCTCATCTCCTTATTTTGGACCTAGAATTATTCCCACACCTTCCACTTCTCTTATTTATGTTTTTGTTACACCTCCTATAACATACAAACACCCAGCATCCTCTATCTATCAATCTAGTAAGATTCCTTCCATTCCTCCTACTAAGGAAGAAGATGAGCCCATATTAATTAATCCTAAATTGTTCCAAATCTCAAGTGAAACTAAATGAAACCATTTTTCTCCTGATTGATTCCATAGATTTCATGCTAGGGCCTATGAGCTTTCACTTCCCAAACTATTTAATTTTTTTAAAAAAATGAATTGTCTAAACATGATGATTGTTATTTTTTTTATCAAGGATCCTACTATGATCAATTTAGATGATGAAGATACTCTTGATGATGCTAATGATTTTAATGTTGAAATTGATTTTGATCCTAATGGTTTCGATGATATCATGAGCATATTGAAATCAATCATGAATTATCCACAAGATTTTCCAAAATATTAATTCTTACTCCTTTTGATAAGTAATGTGACTCAAAATTAGAGCATGGTCCTTATTTTGAAGTTGCAATAGCATCATAAACACTACTCCTCTTGTGTGTTTCCCACCTTCCCTAAATAATGTTCAACAAGAATGGTTTGTAGATGATAAACTTGAATAGTTCCTCTTGTGTGGTTTAGTCTTTTGTACATTTACTTGTTCATAATGTACTTCTCTTATGATGTGATTCTTGTTATTTGTTTTTGTTTTAGATCTCTTTAGATAACCCTTGTTACTTTGTTCATTCGAGTTGATAAAGGGATCGAACCTACCATGACATTCTTCTATTTTTATTGAAATTATTCTATGTCATATTACATGTGTTATTGTTGTAAATGTGCCTTTGTGTTGTCGCCTTGGCAAAAATCCAAATCAGTGAGAACCATCTCTATTTTTGGTCTTCATAATATTGACCCAAAAATGATTTTTGTTCATCTTATGTACTCTTCTTCCATTGTGCTTGAATTTCTACTACCTTTAGGTGAAAAGGTAAATTCATTACAATTATTATCTATATACACGAGTTATCACATATGCATACTGACCCCTAAGTTAGTAGATTTATATGTGCACTTTTTTTATGTGTTGTATTTCCCTTGATTTTTCATTACTTGAAGGAACATCATAGTGGAAACATGCTTGTGATTTGGATTCATGTATTCTACCTTAAATTTATTTCTCTCGGTAATGCATACATAATCACTTTAATGTGGAGGCATAAACTCTTCTCTTTATTACACAATATACACACACCACAAATAAATTTTGCAGTCATTTTTTTAGGTTACTCAACAAACTCTACCTTTTTCCTTGTAATCTCTTTGAATAAAATTTCTTTTGATACAATACCTTCCATGGTTATCCTTTTACATTGTTCTCTTAATGGATTTCCTTGGATACAAAGCCTTCCTTGGTTATCCTTTTGCAATGGTTGTTGCAATAATATTTCCTTGCATACAATGATTTTCTTAGTTATCTGTTACAATGGTTTGAGTATCCTAACATAGATTTCCAAACCATCAAATAAATATTTCCATGTCTCCCTTTCACTCCACATGACCCATAGTTAGTTTAACCTTACTAGGAAATTATGGTTATGCTTTATTTTTCCTCTCTCTTCATGTGAATGTTTCTTTTGTGTAGGTCTTAGATTGATAAGGACCTAAGTCTCTTTGGGGCTTTGTGTTTCCTTCTTTTTTTCTTTGATCTACTTTATCAAGAGTATGAAGCGGGTTCATACTCCTTCTAAAGTGGGGATTAAATGTAGTGTCCTAAATTGAATCCCTATATAATTTTTTTATTTAGTTATTGCCCATTTTAGTGTCCAAGGCTTCCGTGCCCATTAATCTTGACCAAACCTCAATTTTGTACATATTTTTGGCATCCCCATATTGGACCCTCGACCTAAATTTGTGCTCATTTTGGCAGTCATGAGTGACTAGGTGGGTCGGGGACAAGTTGGGTCACCCCTAACCTAATATTTTCCCTTGACCCTGAGAAATTCCCCTAAATTTGAATTAAATTATGGTGTTTTTATTTTAGTGTATCCCCGAATATGTTTCATTTTCCTTCAATTTTTGCATCCCAAAATGGCTAGGTTAGGTATACCTCCATTTTAGTAAGAATTCATAATCATATACATCCAATCGAAATATGAAGAATTCAAGGAGAATCTCTCAAGAATCAAGTTCAACTCAATAAATCATTCAAGCATTAAGCATGAAATATAAGGAGTAATGTGTAGATCTAATCATTTTTTAATGCATTCATGATCTTCCTATCCTAGATTCAAATTCAAGACAACATCAAGACAACTTCAAACATCTCCATGAGAATTTCAATACCCCAAAGGTTTATAAAGGTATAAGCACATTATCAAGCCTCTAATACATATCAACACACTTCCTTTTCAAAAAAAATTCATTTAGTTTTAAAGGTTGATTTCTTAATCAAGGTTTATCTTATGAAAACCCATTTCTATAATACTTTTTCCCTCTTTTTTTGTGTGTAGGAAATAGGTGGTTCATGTACGGAAGGAGCTATAGAAAGAGAAGATAAAGAGTTATAGTTTGAAGGTTGTTTCGTAAAACATTATAGGTTCAAAGGTGAGTAGAATTTCCCTTGACCTCTTGGTCATCCCTAACCCTCCTAGTCACCCTTGATCATTTATTACAATATAATACTTATATTAAAAGTAAGACATTGTTTCTTCTTCCTAGATATGGTCTCAAAATGAAGTTCTCAGTCCATAATTTATTTGTGCATGTAGAAAATTCTCTCTTTATGTGTGTGTGTGTGTTTGTGTTTGTATATATGTTTATATACATATATATTTATATATATGTGTGTGTGTGTGTGTGTGTGTGTGTGTGTATTACTTTAGATCTTGCATTTACCATTTTTGTTTGTGTAGTACAATGGAGGATTGCTACATCTGCCTAGTGCTTGGTCCTCCTCAAGCCTAGTGGATCATCTTCCTTTGAATGTATGAAAGTAAATATATATTAACTTCCTAGTTTATCCATAGTTTCTAGAAAACCTCAACACCTCATATATATATTTTTCAATACAAAAATACTCAAAAGACAATTGCAACAATTCATCTCATCAATAATATTTACACCATACAAGTTTCTCTTTTTCAACCATAGAGCTATATTCTATGTCTTCAAAAATAGTTTGATCCATATTATAATTCTCTAATTTAATTTATCAATAATATGCTCCATATGACTTCAACAAACAACTTTATATGTCTTCAACAATAAAGTCCATGTGATCAACATCCATATGTCTTCAATAATCAGCTCCATGTGATTATCATCCATATGTCTTCAATAATTAGTTACATATGATCAATATTCATATTAGGTTGACAAGAAAATACTACAATAATCTCTTATCTTCATCTTTATCATCCAACTAGGCTGATAATCAAATCCATTAGTTGACATCATTGACAAAAAAATATAATGCATTAGTCTTCCCCTTTGTCATTGATGGCAACACCAAATGCATCTTCTCTCTTGGTTTGACATCAAGGGAAAAGGGTAAGGGGAATTCATCTCAATTTATGACAAAATCATGCTCCCCCTTAATGTACCAATCCACTACAAAATATCACTATCTGTAAACCTACTACCTACTCCCTAAGAGGTAGCCTTCATCAAACTAGGATAAAGATAGATCTTGAAATTATCCCCCTGGACATATACAATAATTATGCATCTTATTTAGAATAAGGAGGGGGAAAAACATGTAGCTTATATCTAATATACCCAAATGTATCCTTTAAAAGATCCTTTTTAAATATGTCTGCAACATGATCCTTTGTAGGAACATATTCTAAATTCACCTCTTGATTTGCAACTTTCTCCCTTAGAAAATGATACTGAACAAATAAATGTTTGGTTCTTGAATGCATTAGTAGACTCTTTGAAATATAAATGTTACTTCTATTATCACAAAAAATAGGAATGAGATCATCATATGTTACCTTAATTTATTTCAAATTTGTCTTCATCCATAGCACTTGAGTGCAACAAGATGTTGTTATGATATACTCTACTTCTATTGTTGATAATGGTATCTAATCCTACTTCTTACTCATCCATGACGCTTGGCTTCTTTCTAGGAAGAAAGAACCTTGGTCATGATTCTTATGTGGTTTCCCTAAATCATCAAAGAAGGTAAAATAATATTTACAACCTTCCTTTTAAGACCATTAGTATGATCTCTACAACCCCTATTTGGAAAGTTTCTAATTCTAAGGTCCATATAATATTTCAAGGGCATATTAGGCTACAAGTTTGAATCCATCTAGTTCTATCTAAAATTACCCTATAATTCCATCAATGTTGGACCATCATCTTCCTTAGGCTCAATACTAGAATGAAAATTGGGCATTACAGGTCTAGAAATAGTAGAGGTATCCCTTTGACTTGGAGTCCCCACAATAATTGAATTATCTTTGATTACTAAATTTTTTTGGCTTTGCTTGTGTTTTTTATTTTTGCATCAACATTTTGGATCATACTCTATGATACAATATCATTTTCTCTCTTATTTCACTATTTCATCCTAATGATGTATCATGGAGTATGATCCAAAATGTTGATGCAAAAATAAAAACATAATCAAAGCTAGAAATTTTCAATAATCAATCAATGGACTGGAAATTTGATGTTTTGAATTATCTTTTTTTTACTAAATTTAGTATTTGTACCATCAAAATTCATTTCAAGATGGTGATCCATCATTTATACTAAAAAATATAGGTGTCAATTATGGTGATGCACTCTTTACTTTGTAGCTTGTTTCCCTTTAACCAAACTTTCTAACAAACTTAGGAACTTCCCCACTCCTAAATATTTGGCACTCTATTATGATACTCCTAAAGATTTATTTTGTAGTCATTATTTTTATTAAATTCATATTGCATTGTCAAATTTAGTCAATGAATGAAGGAGTCATAGGACTCAGTCAGTAAAGAAAATAATGTAGTCGGTAAAGGAAGAGACGGTTTAGTAAAGGCAAATAAGAGACAAGCACTGAGCATCGCATGATAGTTATCAAGATGAGTATACATGTTACCAAGAAAGAAGAAAATTTGTTACCGAGTAACACATGCCAACATAACAAATTATAATAGATACATTGAATTTGGACACCAAGTATAAAATGTTTTACAGATTTGAAGAAGATCATTTGGTAAAACATTGGATATGTAAATAAATATGATTGTGCATGATTACGAGGTAAGATCCACTAGTGGAAATTAAATGGAATATAGACATTGGAGATGTAACCAATGCTACCACTATTTAAGGAGAAGAATTTAGAAAATTTCCACCGCTTCTAGATCAAGTATATAAAGATTAGTGTATGAATATCAGAGTGTAAGAGTTAGAGAGAGGATGATGATTTAGAGTCAGAGAAGGATGAAAAGTTGATGTGAAGGTGATGAAGTGCATATAAGATATCAAGTAACAAAACAATTAAAGTGGAACTGTGAATATGAATCATATTTGAGGCTAGCGAATACTGAAGTTGAATTGTGAATGAAATACAAAATGAGGTAAAATGTTATTGAGCAGATTGAATCTGACAATCATATGTTGATGTATTACTACAAACATGTTTAGTACTAAATTGTATTGAAATCAGGATTGCAAAGTCCCTTTACCAAGTAGGCCCTTATAGGTCTTATTTTGTAAATCCTTTAATAGGGCATATCTCTTAGATTAGAGATTGTAAAATCTTTTAGCAAGGTAGACTGCATAATTCTTTTGTAGTCTTAACAAGGTATGTACTCTTAACAGGGTAAGCTATCAGAAGTAGCTAAATTTGTAGCTCTAACTGAGCAATATTTTTACTATAGTAGTGAAGGATTGTGGGTACCATCCCCACTGTATTTTTTCGCTCTGACCAAGGGTTTATGTGAGACCAAAAATCACATGGTGTTATGAGTTATGTTTTATGTTTTAATTTCTATGTTTTATGGTGATGTATGAAAAGTTTACATTTTGATAAATGGTTAGAAAATTTGATAGATAGTTTTTCAGTATTGATTCACCCCTCCCCTCTCAGTACTTAACTTCCCATTATTAATCCAATAATTGGTATCAGAGATTTGGACTCTTGAGATAAAGGTTTAACCACCTGAGAGTGAAAAGATCATAGCCATGGAAAGTCACAAGAAAGATAATAAAATTGACAACCTCAAGTTTAAATTAGAAAATGCACATGATTTGATTGATGATCTGAAAAGGAAATTGGAAAATTCATTAAGGGTAAGGAAGTACTTATCTGATGAATTGAAATCTACACAAGAACATGTTGAGATACTTGAGACATCATCTAAAGGGAGTTTGAATGATGAATCTAAAACAACTATTGCAGAACTGATGGAAAAGAATAAAGAACTCACCAAGTAGTTGAATCTTATGAAGAAAGATCAAGAGGCACAAGGTATTAGAATGGGTGAAATACTTGAATCAAAGAGAGTTGTTGAAGATGCAAAAAGAATGGCATAAGAAAGAAAAAGGAAATTTTAGGCAAGACTATCTAAAAAGGATGATGAGATCTTGAGAATCAAACAAACACATTATGCTATGACCGACCAATTGGTGAATGCAAATGAAGAGACAACCAAGAAGGAATATGAGAATCAAGCATTAAAGTCTAAGATTCAAAGATTGACAAGAGAACTGAAATCAAAAAAAGAAGCAAATGAAGTACTGAAAAGGAATAAAGAAACATTAAGGATGTTGGATGAATAGCTTAGAGGTAAAAGACAACCAATAGATACAATTGGACTTTGGTTCATTGAAAATAACACTACCGAGAAGGGAGAGTCCTCAAATCAAGCAGCCAACTGAGATACTTCTACCTCATCGAAGACAAAGAAGCCAAATTTTTTATTATTGTGGGAAACATAGTCATACAACTAATGTCTACAAGAGCAAAAGAGGTAAACCATCGAGCATTCCTAAATTTGATGGTTATTGTTATAATTGTAATAAGTATGGACATCAAGCATTTGAGTGTAGATCAAGGATTTCTATTAATACAAGGAAGCCAAATTTCAACGGTTAATGCAATACTTGCAATAGATATGGTCATAAATTTGGAGACTACAGGTCACAAAGAAAGAATGTCAAATGGGTACCTAACCGACACAATACTACAAACAACTGACAAGGCTCAATAATACCATGGGACTACAACACAATAATTTCATGTACAACATGTAGGATATTTGGACACATTGCAGCAAATTTCACTTTGATACATGAAAGAAACAATAGAAGATCATGGAGAAATCTAGAATGACATATTTTCACTGTCACAAGGTAGGTCACCTAGCCAAAGACTACAAGTACCGAGACAAAGCCCCAACTGAGGAAAATAAAAATGACACAACACAAGTGAATGTTGAAGAAGTAAGAAACCAGATGAATAAAATATGGACAAGGAAGTCTCTAGATGATGTAACATCATTTGGATTAGTTAATGGTACCTCATCCTATGGATTAGGTGCAAAAATATTCACCTAATCGGTTAAAGGTATGTGTAGGAACTATGAGCTAAATTTCAATCATAAATTGGTTCCTAACATTTATGCAAAGATCCATATAAGAATATTTAGATGCATTTGGATATATGTTGTGAAGTTAATATTTCATGTTTGATCGGTAAAAGACTATGTTATTTTGTTTCATTCGGTAGAAGGAAGTTTAATTTGGTAATTGGTGAAAAGGGAGTTGGTGACATCAAAAATTATTGAAATTCTAGCCATTGGAAACCCTAATTGAGGAAAAGGTATAAATAGACCACTTTTCAATTCATTATTACCTAACATTTTCAAGAGAACTTGAGCACATTGTAGAGATGAGTCTTCCGAGAGAACTTGAATGATTGATTGAGTAGATCTAAGCAATATTAAGCATATTTAAGTGATTTTAGGTGTATGCTAGAGTTGTGAAAGTTCAACTTAAGTTGATTTTTAAATGAAACCCTACCTCAATCAAGAAGTTATATATTTGAATCGATGGCACCTAAAGTTCAAAAACCCGTTGTTGTTGACAAGGTTGATCTTGTCAACCCAAAGAACAAGCTTCCTCCAGTGAAAGTTGTCAAACCAGACAAGATGGGAGCTCTATGATCTATTCCTCCAAGAGTTATCTTGATCAAAGATATATATTCCTTCATCCACTCAAAAATTGAGGAGATATGTCAAGATGATATTGATACATCTTACAAGAGTATGTGTGAGAATGAGAAATTAAAGGATGAGCATATCCATTTGGAGACTAAGGGTTTTATGCATACCCTGCATATACCAAGAGTATTCAAGATAGAGTGGATGAGAATTGTATTAGGCTAGGTTCACAACTAGTTTATGTGGCTAGATCAATGATTCAAGATCACAAAGGATATTTTACATATTGTGACCGGATACCCAATCGGTGATAGACCGAAAGCTAACAAGAATAAGTTGTGTGAGCTGACACAAGCTAAATAGGATGGAAGAGGTCTTAAATTATCTACTATGGAAGACTCTGAATTAAAGTTTGCATGTAATTTCATTTCTTACTGAATCTTCTAGTCTTCCCAACTGGACAGTGTACCATGTGGAGTTGTGGACATAGCCTACACAATTGTCATAAAGGACATGAAGATTGATCTGTGTGAGATTCTGCTGAAACAATTTGTATGAACACTATTTGGAAAGCAAAGACTAGCACATTGAATTTTGGTTCACTATTGGTATGTATATATTTCTACTTTCAAAAATTATTTCCATCAATTGGTAATGTAATCTAGAATGTGAAGAAACTGATTATCTATCATATCAATGAGTACAATTAGAGTTTGGGAGATAACTTTGATATTTAATGAATGATTATTTCACTAAGTTTCATACAATAATGCACAAGAAATTCATAATTCCACCTCAATTAGTTGAAAAGCACCGAGATTCCATTTTTTTGAAGTGGATACCAACACATGTATTGTGAAAGCTATGGAACCAAGGACTATCTAGCTATAGCCAATGGGATATGAAATTTATATTGACATTGCATCTCAATAAATTGAAGCCCTATTAGCTAAACATGTTTATAAGAGAGCTAATTGGTATGGGACATATGAGGAGGTGAAAAAAAAAAGATAAAACTAGGTATATTGATACCTAAAGCTCAGAGGAAAATAAGTAGAATGATTAGTAATTTATCATAAAATCTTGGAGTGAGCATTGAATAAGATGAGGTAGGTCATTCTTAAGTCAAGGGGAAGAAAACTAAAGTGAAAAAGGAATCACTGAGCCCCAAGGAACAAGACCATTGACAAGTTCTACATCTACCCCGAGGGAGAAGAGGAAACCTGAGCTAGATTTACCAAAACCAAAGACATGTGTGAGGGAAAAGAAAACATCAAATAGCCTGAGAAGAAAATTGAAACTGCAAGAAGATAGTGAAATAGAGTCTGAAGACTTAAGAAAATTTAAAGTTGTGTAAAACTAGTCCCCTAAACCAAAAAAATTAGATGAGTTCATTGAGAATCTTAATAATTATGGAGGTTTTGTTGGAATTCAATATGCCAAGTTTGAATCAAGGAGTGGTGAAGACAAGGAAAAGATATAGGAGACAGTTGTCTTCACATTGCATAAATTCAAGATAATATTGGTTGAAGTTGCCAATCGACTACCTAATGAACTATATAAGAAAATTAATGCTAGATGGAAGTATGCAATGACTTCTAAAAAAAATGAGGGAAAGATCCCTAGCAATTATTGTACCTAATTTTTTGGTACAAGAGATCAAAGAATCATTGAAAGAACACTCAAAAATATTTCTTGTAAAAAGCATATCACTAAGGATCATGGTCAAAGAGCTAGAAGCAGTAAAAAAGGAAACTGATGATATATGGAGGAAAATCTTCTTTCCAGACCAGTCAACCGAGACTAAAGTACAACAAGGTAAGTCAGATCCTATTGATCTGACATAAGAGAAAGTTTAATAAATCACTAATAATTAACTAGGAAAAGAAATAACACATGATGAAGATGTCATGGACACAGAGGACAAGGACACCAAAGAAATGAAAATTGATGATTCAGCTACTACTAAGTTGATGGATGACGATCCAATTCTAGAATAGGTATATGATTTTCTTGAGATTCATGAGATTATCTCTGAAGTTGTTAAAGAGATCCCTACTGATGCAAAAGAGAAAAATACTAAATAGGGAAAGGAAATAGAACAAAAGGAAACTGAGGACAGTAAAGAAACTGAGACAAATACATATCACAATATTGAGCATGTTACTTCTAACAAGATGTTAGGACAACAAAAAAATGTAGACAAGCAAGAAAAAGAGAAGGAGAAGTAAGAGGAAAGACAATAAGAAGAGAAGAAAGAGGAAATTCATGAAGAGAAGGAAAAGGAGAAACATGAAGAAAAGAAGGAAGACAAGCTAGAATAAGTAAGAGAAGAAAGAACTAAAGATACCACTACTGCTACTACATCTGATGCAATGAAGGCATCATGTTCTTGAAAGTTTTCTACTGGTGAAAGTATCCAATTTGAGAAGAAAAATTCAAAGAAAAGGAAGCATGAGAAAGAAAAAGTTGACTTGACCCAACCTATAGTTATACCAAAGGTAGATATCTCCTCACTTAGCCCAAAATAATTATCAAAATTTGGAGATCTACTAAAAATGAAAGCATCCCAGGACAAAATGATAGAAAAGAAGTAAAAGATAGATGTGCTAGAGAGTGTAAAGGATATACTATAGGAAATTGTTCCTGATGCTAATATAAATGAGAAGGGTAGCCTACTGAGTCAATTAGAAGAATTGGTTAAACAATTAAAATAACCTTGTATAGAGACCACTGAGTATCGATGCAAGTCCACAAGAAGAACATGGAGAATAAAATAATTGAAGATTTACTATAATCGGTTGCATTGGATAAAGTATCACTTTCTCAGTTGATTATAGAATTGGAAAATAAGTTGAATAATATTCTTTCATTATTTCAAAATATTTGTTTCATATCAAATTTTACTGAGGAAATTAGAAAGAAGGATGAATCTGTTGAGAAAGAGTTGACCGAGCAGCTGATAAAGGTCACAACCAAGCTTGGAACATTTCAATTTTATTACCAGAGGATAAAAAATTTAATGGGAATGCAACATGAGCTAAGAAAAGAAGAGAACAAGATAAGAATGCAACTTTTGGAGATGCAAGAAATTTTGATTCCCCAAATTGAATCATTGCAGAAGCATATTCACAAGGCTAAGGAATTGGTGAATACCCGTGACATCTTTACTATGGATAGTGTGATTGGATTAGCAACAGATATTGGTGAGTAGATTGTTGCATTGCACATAATAAAGGAATCATGGGAGACATCCCTGGAAGATGTAAAGAAGAGATATCAACATATTTTTTTTATAAGATTCCACCACCGGATCCAAGTAAGTAATTTTTCTTTTGGCATTTTTGTCAAAAAAAGGGGATAGAGATATATAAGGAGGATAGATATATGTGTAAAGAATAAGGAATTATTGTCACAAGGGGATTTATTAGGAGTTATGGATTTATAAGTTATACTGAGAGCTTAAAGTTGTATACATTGTCAAATTTTGAAGGACACAATTTTGATGACTTTGAAAGTTTTTAACAAAGATGACAAACTAATGCCAAAGGGGTTGATTGATACTCCTAAAGAGTTATTTTATTGGTACTAATTTTTTTTAAGTCATATTTCATTGTCAAACTCAATTGGTGAATGAAGGAGTCATAGGACTCATTTAATAAAGCAAATAGTGGAGTCAGTAAAGATAGAGATAGTTTCGGTAAAGGAAAATAAGAGACAGGCACCGAACATCACATGATAGTTACCGAGAAAGAACAAAACATGTTACCGAGTAACACAAGCTAACATAAAATATTATAATAGATACATTGAATCTAGATACTGAGCATAAAATGTTTTACAGATTTGAAAAATATCATTTGGTAAAACATTAGAGATGTAAAAAAATATGATTGTGCATGATTATGAGGTAAGATCCACCAATGGAAATTAAATGAAATATACACATTGGAGATGTAACCAAATCTTCCACTATTTAAGGAGAAGAATCTAGAACATTTCCACTACTTCTAAATCAAGTATATAAAGATCAGTGTATGAAGATCAGAGTGTAAGAGTCAGAGAGAGGATGATGATGCAGAGTTAGAGAAGGATGAAAAGTTGATGTGAAGGTGATAAAGTGCAAATAAGCTATCGAGTAATAGAATAGTTAAAGTTTAACTATGAATGTGACTTAGATTTGAGGCTACCAAGTATTGAATATGAATTGTAATTGAAATGAAGAATGAGGTAAAATGTTATTGAACAGATTGATTTTGACAAGCATATGTTGATGCATTACTATAGGAATTTTTAGTACTGAATTGAAAATCCTTTACTAGGTAGGCCCTAATAGGTCTTATTTTTTAAATCCTTTAACATGGTACATCTCTTAGATTAGAGATTGTAAAATCCTTTAGCAAGGTAGACTGCATAAGTCTTTTGTACTCTTAACAGGGTATGTACTCTTAACAGGGTAAGCTATCAGAAATAGATAAATTTGTAGCTCTAACCAATCAACCTTTTTACTATACTAGTGAAGGATTGTGGGTACCATCCCCACCATAGTTTTTCCCTCTGAAAAAGGGTTTCTGTGAGACCAAATATCATGGTGTTATGAGTTATGTTTTATGTTTTAATTTCTATATTTTATAGTGATGTATGCAAATTTTACATTTCGCTAAATGGTTAGAAAAGATGATAAAGAGTTTTTGCAATACTAATTCACCCCTCTCCTCTCAGTACTTAACTTTCCATTATTAATCCAACACATTAACCCATAATTTCGTGTATATTAAATTAAAGATTTGATTATTTTTCTCTTGAGATGGTAGGTATGTGTAGAATTTTTTCTTATATTGTGTTGTGTTTCCCAAAATCCTCAGATAGGAAAGATCTACAAATTTGATACAAGTTATCACTAAAGCACCATCCCTGAGCTCCTCTCAATATGTGGAACCTTTTATGCTATCAAAATTATCAAAGAGTGAGTTTAAAATCTAAGACCAAGGATGTGGAGAGTTCACCATGGATTAATCTTTTCACATTGGAAAGTTACCTGATTCCCAAAAATCTATCGAAAACCACATCACCTTCAAAGACAACAAAAATTTGTCATTTAGTACCAACCTCCCACTACATTTTTAAGGTGGGGTGAATTGAAGATGATCTCTCTAGATGGATCTACAAAGATGAAGATGACCAATGACCTATGCAATTAGTAGTTGAACAATATGGACCATTATTCAAGATAATATAAAAGAAAGGATATGGTGGTCATAGTGGTCTTGGTACACAAAAACAAGGTGTCATTAAACTAATCATACCAAATATGCAACCAAATAACAAAGGTCTCATATTTTTACAATTACGATTTGGCTCTTCTAGTACTAAGTTACCCTTGTGTGAAAAATGGATCACCTCTAAAGATGATATGAAAGTTGAGGAAGACCATATCAAAACAAATTAAAATGAATGGGAGTGTGGTTTTTATTTATCTAGTTCCTATTCCCTAGAAAATGTGTTTATTGACTTTGGTGAATTACCCTTGGAAGACAAACATATAGACTATACTCTTGCTCCTATAAAAAGTTACCCTTAGGTTCAGATTAAAAAATTTTGGGATCCTAATACATCATTAGAGGAAACCAATGCTAAATATAATTCTGATGATACCTTTGTCCATACCATAACCATCATAATCCATGACCTATATAATAGTGATGAAAATACGCTCTTACTCTACTCTGAACTCATAAATTGGGACTGACAAGGACCACTAAGCTTGGGTTCTTTTGAAAATGACAAAGGCATAGCTAATATCTTAAAGATTTAAGAAGGCCTACCATTGGGTGATCACAAAGTAGGCCTCATTATAGACTTGGATGACACAACATATTTTAGGGAGTCAACTTTTTCTTCCACTTGCAAAATTAAAAATAAATAAAAAAGAGACAAAAATGGCTATCTTGTTGAAAACTACAAGGCACCTTTAGACCATAAAAAGGTAAAAAGAAAGGATGTATTTGAGGTTGAAAATGTCTTAGATGAGTCTAAGGATGGAAGACTAGATGTACCTCTATCACCTTAGGAAAAATACCCATTGCTAATAAAAATGACACAAGAGATTAATCTAGGGACAGTTAATAATCCCAAAATCGTCCACTTTGCATCTTCTCTATCAAAACAAGAAAAAGAAATTTTGGTCATTTTTTTATGGAAAGACAAATAAATTTAGCATTATCTTATGTGTATATGTTGAGACTTGATCCTGAACCATCTACCATTGTATCCAAGTGCAAAACTAGCTGAATAAAAATTGAGAAAAATGCATCCCCAAATCACACTGCTAATCAAAGAAAAGCTAAATAAATTATTCGATGTGAGTTCTATTAGACCCATTGACTACACAAAATAGATTTAAAATATAGTCCCAGTTAGAAATACTACTAGGGGAAATAGAATATGTACTAAATTCAAGGACTTAAAAAATAATTTCCTAAAGATAACTTCCCTTTACCAAACGGTAATATCATAGTGGACCTAACAGCCAATTATAAAATATTGTCATTGATTCATAATTTTTTGGGCTACAATAATATTATAATAACCCTTGAAGATCAATATAAAATATCCTTCACCTATATATGGGGAACATAATATTGGAGTGTGATTCCCTTCAGCCTTAAAATGCTAGAGAAACGTATCAAAGGGTAGTGACCAAAATTTTAACATTTTTTGCATGTGTTAATGGAAGAAAATGTAGATGACTTATTATATAAATTAGTCACTAGAGGTAGTCATTTGGGTATTCTAGATATGATCTTTTCAAGAATGGAAGAGTATAAGCTTTGCTTTAACACCAACAAGTGTGTCTTTGGGAAAATATCAAGAAAACTCCTAGGTTATATTTTTTCTCATCGAGGCATCAAAATGGATCCAAAAAATATCAAAACAATAATAGGAATGTCTCTACATTCCAAACAAACACAACTAAGAAATCTTCAAGGAAAATTACACTCTGTCAAAAGATTCATTGCATAGTTAGTTGACAAATGTCACCCCTTTCAAAAATTTATCCATGAAGGTGTCATTGTCAAATGGAATAAGAAATGTTAAAAAACATTCCAACAACTTAAAGATAACATATTATCTCTTCTAGTCTTGATGTCTCTGATTGCAATCAATCCATTTATTTTTTATATCTCAACAAAAAAAACATCTCTAGGAGCTCTCTTGGCACAACACAACAAGGAAAAGAGAGTGATATCTTATATCAACTTGACACTTGTTGGCTATGAGATAAATCATACACCCATCGAGCATGCCTATTTGGCAGTTGTCTTTTCTTTTCAGAAGCATAGACATTACATGTTGAATCATAAGACATTGTTAATAGAAAAAGTACATATATTAAAATACTTACTCAACAAAGAAAGCCTCATAGGGTTAATAGATAAATGGGTGATGGTCCTAAGAAAGTTTGACATTAATTATGTGAATAAAATAAATAAAGAGAAAAATCATATTAGATCAACTCACAAATGACCTAGTTCAAGATGATCACCCATTGTAATCAAACTTCCTAGATGATTCAACTTTATCATTCACATCAACTAATGAGTGGAAAATTTTCTTTGATGGTTCAGACATAAGAAATTGCTTAGGGGTAGGAATTATATTTATCACTTCATAGGGAGATGAAATCCCAAGTCCTATAAAATAAATTTTGAATGTACCAATAATATTGTTAAATATGAGGCTTTGATTATGAGACTATGAATTATAGTGAAATAGAATATTAAGAATCGTAATGTATTTGGTGACTCCCAGCTAGTCATCTGTCAACTAAATGATGACTATAAAATAAAAGATGAAAACTTTTCCCCTACAAGAAATTGGTTGACTTATTCAACACCAATTTTATTATGACCAAGCTCCATCAATTCCCATGGCTAAAAAATAAACTAGCAGATATTATACCTATAATTTCATCCATGCTTAATATTCCATAGAATGTAGAAACACGTGTGTTCTTAGTGGAATAACTATTTTTACCTACTTTTGAAGTTCCCCAATATAATCTCATGCATATAATTATTGGTCTCAATTCCCCTTGGTACTAAGATATTTATAATTACCTAAATGCCCAAATCATACCCCCAAACCTGTCTGACAACCAATGTTAATCCTTTATTCACCAAGCCTCTAAATCATTACCATTTATGACACCCTCTATCATTTCTCCTTTGAGAACACCCTCATTGGGTGTCTTGATTTGGAAGAGGCGCAAATTAATTTATATAAGGTAAATGATAGTATATGTGGAGGTCATTTCAATGGTCTAAGTTTGGAAAGGAAAAAAAATCATCACAATTAGATACTATTGGCCTACTATGGAGCAATATGCTCACAACTTTGCAAAAAAATGTTGGGTGTTAGATGGGGATTTAATTCACACACTAGCACAAGAGTTACAACCTATTGTATCTTCTTAGCCTCTCTCTCTCAATAGGTACTTGATCTTGTAGAAAAAATTATCCTACTTTTGCAAATAGTCACAAGTTTATAATCATTTCCACCAAATATTTGGCTAAATGGATTGAGACATTCCCATGACATATGTCACTAGTAAGAAAATTACTAAGTTCATTCTTACATAATATGTCAGTATGGGATTCCTTTGGTAATTGTTACTGATAATGGGAACCCCTTTAAAAACTAGGATATTAGGGAACTCTATGATAAATTCTATGTTGAACACTACTTTTCTACCCCATACTATCCACAGAGTAATGGCCAAGAAGAGGTGTAAAAAAAACCATAATCAAAATCCTTAAAAAGGTTGTCAATGGGGCTAGCTAAGATTGGCATATACAACTAAATCTTGCCTTGTGGGTATACCGTACCAGTATTCACACTCCTACTAGTGCCACACCTGACTCCTTGGTTTATGGTGTTGAAGAAATACTTTATGTTGAAGTTGAGATTCTATCCTCAAGAGTCTTCTTGCATCATCTGATTGATGAAGTCAATTATAGAATATCTAGGCTACATGAGCTAGAAATTTTAGATGAGAGATGTCGGACAACATTAGCCCACCTACAAGCATATTAGAATTATCTCTAGAGGAACCACAATACAAAAGTGAAAGGTTGAGACTCTAACATTAGAGACCTGGTTCTTAAAGAAAATTCTAAGAATCAACAAGTTAGAGGAAAGCCAAAAAAAATTGAGCATAACTAGATAGGACCCTTTATAGTCACTAAAACTTATGGCTCTAGAGCATATCAACTTATAATGCTATAGTGAGAGCCACTGTCAGATCTAGTCAATAGAGTGCACCTCCGCAAATATTTCACATGATCTTGAAAAAGTATTTAAAAAATTTTAAAATGACCCTAAAAAGGGGGATCATTGCCTTCATTAGAACCAAGAAAATAGGGATCTTGTATGAGAAAAAATAATAAAATCAATAAAAAAACAAAGAGAAATCATTTTTCCTATAGTGAGAATCTGGCAAATCGGTGGCTCTAGGTAAGTACCATGGTGAAAACTTTGTAAATAGGTGCCACATGTAACATTTGATGTTCTTCCATCTAACTTCACTCTATTTGTATCTAATTCACATAAATAAGATACATCTTATGTCCATTTCCTGACTCAACCTTGTTGTCAGCTGATCAATGTTTAACACCACTCCCTTTCACATCTAGTTTGTACATACATTAATTTCCTTCTACTAGACCATTGTACATAGATTTGACCAAGACTAGGGGTAATTTTCCAAATATGGTTGATAGATAGAGTCATTCTCACCAAAAGAAAAGAGGATGTATCATGTTCATATTAAAAGTCCTAAAAAAATCTTTAAAATTGCATAATAAAGTCATGGGAAAATATCCTAAAAATTATAAAAAGTCATGAAAAAAAATCCTAAAAATTTCAAAATGTCTTGAGGAAATCCAAAAACATTTGTAAAACGTCTTGAAGAAATCCAAAAAAAAATGTAAGACATCTTGAAGAAAGTACAAAAAAATCAAATATCCATAAAACCCTAAAAATTGAAAAATAATCAAAATAATTTTTAAAAAAATTCATTTCATTTTGTCAATAAAGGAACCCTTGCAACAAGACAAATATTTGAGTAGACACAAATCCAAAGGCATGTAAAACATTGAGTTTCTCACATCATGTGACAGTAGACAAACTATCAATATAGTCAACAATTAAACTGATCTCACTTGTCTTATCAATCAGTCAACATATATCAATCCTTTACCAACTATTATCTATCTTATACAGGATGTAGTGTACTCAAAACTAGAGTGTATCTATCTTTTAAAAGGCACATCATTCTTGAAATCAAATATCATGATCATCCTACCAAACACAAACTATCATCTTTGACAACAAGATCAGAATGGTTATTGGCTTGCTTGGTCTAGTGAGTCTTATTTTTTATTTATTTATCTTTGGTCATTTTCCTATGCTACTCAAGTATATCCACAAGTGATGAAAGTGGATGGGTTGGTAGATGGTCTTTTTTTTGTCTTATGTTTGTGGGATTGGTGCAGGAGCACCTAGGGGTTAGGTGACTTCAACCCTCAAATTTTGGCTTGTTTGATCCTATAAGGGTTAGGGTGTGAATAAGGACTAGTTGAGAGTCCAATAGGTGAGTTTTCTTAGTTGGTTGTGCTAACTTGTCAAAGTTGGCATAGTTGTTTATGTGTTGGCCCAAAGTTCCCATGTAAGCCAAAAGAGGCATAGTGTGGAGAATGGCACCAAGAGTGCATCAAATGTCTTATTTTGGTTATAGGAATGTCTAGGAGGTGTCTATATTTCATTTGGAACCCATATTTTTGGTCACTTAATTGTAATGGAGAAAGATGACAAAGTTGCAAAAAGTTGCTCAGGCAATTTTTGTAACTTTTCAATGTTGCATGAAAACATTTGGATAGAATTGATGCAGGAGCATCTCGGGTTCTTAGAAATCATGCATCACCAAAAATAATTTAGAGTTATTAGATATGCTCAGTAGCTTCTTTTGGGCTCTTGGTGATGTTTTCATGTTTCCATCGATGGGGCTCGGTTGCTACTCGGTTCCTTCGTTCACCGAGTTGGCTCGGTTGGTTCACCGAGTTAATTCCCTGTCACTTGGTAATCTTTCTCATCAAGTGGTTTATTTTGGATTTTTATTGAGGCCAACATGTGCATTGAATTTTGGTCATGGATTTAATGGTTACATCAATCATTAGGAAGTGTATGGACCTAGATCTGATCATTTCCTTCTCCAATGTTGGATCTGAAGGCCAACTTGTTTCGGTAGCCTCTTGTATAAATAAAATAGATTGTTGTAGTTGTAGACATCAATTTTTAAGAAGATAGAAGATAGGTTCTAAAAGTTGAATCCTTTCATGTTGAAGAACTATTGTAATTCAATTATGATTATATTTGGCTGTAATCGGGAAGGCCTTACAACCTGACATGTATGAGGTTATTGATGAATAATATATGAATTATCTGTAGTCTCTCTCTCCCTGGTTGTGTAATTTCTTCCATGTGATGTTTCTGCAAGGAGGTTGGTGATTTGAGGTGTGCCTCTCGCCCCTCATCCATTCCTCTCTTGCATCAGGTGGTATCAGAGCAAGGTTGAGATTTAGATCTAAATTTGTGAGTTTAGGTCAAGGGTTCCTTCTTGTAAGCCCTAGTTGGTATTTATTGTAGGGTGGAAAATTTTGATTTGACCTATAATTACAGAGGGTTTCAAGATGGTTCCTGAGAGGTTGGATGCAGATCTAGGCTTGGTAGATATGCTAAGAGAAATTGCGGCTAGATTAGAAGTTGTTGAGATAGCTCAGCGCTGAGGAAGAAATCTTGAGGATGTTAGTGATGAAGAGGTCCAAGATGAACAAGGTGAAGCAGAACTTCCACCTGTGATGGATCAAGGTGAAGAAAGACTTTTGAAGGCATTAAAAAACTTGAAGTTTACACCACATTTCAATCATCCTGAATACAGTGGTAGATTGGATTTGGATGAGCTAATGGATTGGATAAATGAGATGGAAAAGTATTTTGAATATGAAAATATTCCTAAGGAGAAGAAGGTGAAAATTGCAAGTACAAAGTTGAAAATTCATGCATCCTTATGGTGGGAGACTCTACAATTGGATAGAAAGAGGAAAGGAAAAGATAAAATTGGACCTAGTTCGGTGAATGCAAAGTTTGAGGCACACAGTTAGCTCAGTAAAAGAATATACTGAGGAATTTTATAGATTAGACATCAGATCTGGACATGTTGACGATGAAGTGGAAATAATTTTTAGGTCCCTGAATCGATTAAGAGTTTCTATTCAAGAGGAAATTAGTTTGGTCAAGTTGGAAATTATTGAAGAAGCTTATCATTTTGCCTTGAAATCTGAGGATAAATTGAACAAAAGACATGAACAAAGACAACGAGGAAGAGGTAGATCTTATGGTGAAAACAATAAATCTAATCAAGACAAAACAAATCAGGATAACAACAAGACCGAGTGGAAAGGTGAAAGTTCTTCTAGAGGAAGAGGCAGTAACTACTGAGGTGGTTATAGCAGAGGTGGATTCTGAGGAACTTGTTACAATTGTGGAGAAGAAGGACATAAGTCATTTAAGCTTACACATGCAAGTAAGAAGGTTGGTAGAAGTAGAAATGCTTTGGTGCAAGAAGAGGCACCGAATCAACCAAAGAAGGAACATAATTTGACGGTTAGGAGAGCACTATGGCCTGAAAATAATAAGGAAGATTTGGTAAGGAAAAGTTTTTTCAAGACTAGATGCAAAGTTTCTGATGAAGTTTGGAAGGTAATCATTGATAGTGGAAGCTTAGAGAATCTAGCATCTAGGAAATGGTTGCAAATTTGCAGTTGGAAATGTTGAAACACCTAAAGCCTTATCAAATTTCATGGATCAAGGCTGAGCATGCACTATTGGTAAGTGAAAAATGTTATGTGAATTTTAAAATTGGCAAGTACTATGATAAAGTGTTATGTGATATCTGTTAGGAATGGGAACACTGAGAGGGGGGGTGAATCAGTGTTCACTAAACTTTACTTTTCACTTTAATCTTTGTACTAAGCTTTAAATGCTTAAGTACTAAATTAAACATTCACATAAACATGAAACATGAAATCAACACATGACACCAATATGATTACAGGGAAACCCAAATAGGTAAAAACCCCGGTGGGAATTGACACCCACTAATATTTTGCACTAGTGTTTTGTGATCCTTGTTAGAAGATCATTTACCCTGTTAGGAGTAGCTTTACAATGCTTTAAGTATAGTAGACCTTGTTAACGGTCAGACCCTATGTCATGCCCAAAAATAAACATCCAAAAATGTAACAATTTTTTTTTTTAAAAGAAAATGATATGCTAAGAGCTGACTACAATGTTAGTTGTAATTCATCACCGCCCCTCCCAGGTGAAATCTAGGATCAAGCGGTTAACTAATGTAAGAAGATTCAGACCTCAAAAATGGGAACCCTAGTATATACAGTTTCCATAGGGACTAATGTTCAAGGTGCATTCCGAGTGTCTAGGGCATAAGTCTTTTTCCTAATCAACTAATTGGTTTGATAATGAAAGGAAGTAATCATCTTAAGGATCATTTTGCCAATTGACTAAATTCCTAATGTTGATTAATGCTAGGCTCATTTTCACCAACTACCGAAAGAATAAAATAGAACATTAACTTAATATATATGATACTTTTAAAATTTAAATCCATTAACACCAAAAATACTATGACTAAATTGGTCCCTATTTAACTCAATACCCTTAATGAGATCTAATAATTGTGTCTTCAAACATACCCAAATTTACATTAATAAGAAGATGCCAATAAAAGAAATCCCCTAACTCAACTCTAATAACCTTAGCTTATTAACTATTAAAATAATCCAATAACACTATACTTAACCCATGATCCTAGGTTCCTTCAACTAAAATTTGAAATAACCCCTAAACAATATAACACTAATTTCATCTTAACTTATTGTTAATCAGAATTACTAATGTAGTTAGGAATCAATAATTATGAAATAATAAAATAACATAATTACCACATAAAATATTTGTCTACAACTAGAAGATACCCCTTCCTATAAAACGCTACCACTCTAAGTCTCCTAGACCCATTACCCCTCTATCCTTAATTTACATATACTAATTTATGAGAAGGGAATGGAAAAAGAGATATAACCAAATAAATAAATAAATAAAACATTAACTTAGCTAGGTAATGCATCATAGCTAAATCTAATTACTCTAATCATAATTATTACTTAGCAAACATTTTCTATAACTAGTTACTTTATTCCAAACAAAAGTACAATTAGAAAAAAGACAACACATCCTAAGTCCCTACCCCACTCTATACACCTATCAACTCCATGGCTCCTACACCTACCACCCATCCAGTCTCTCCTCATCCCAAGGCCTAGAAAAGCGCAAGGGAGAGGCATGGCCTTATTAAATGGCAAATGAAAAATGAATAAAGGAACCAAAAGGGTACGTAGGGAAAAGGGTAGAGGAGTATGTCAGATTTGGGGAGAAGGGAAATGTGTCCACTAAATGATGTTCTTCCCAAACAAAAACAATCTTCCATAACCATTAACTAATGCAGATTTCAACAAGGGAAGGTACGCATGGAAAAGTGCAAAGTGGGTTGACTTGCCCATCAATCAAGTACTATTTCCAGCTTGGGGAAGAGAGAGATATGGGTGCAGGTCTTGAGGGCAGACTTAATCATTTCAAAAGCATGAAGACATGCTCTCATTTAAGTTGCCCTCCCACTTGCAACCCCAAATCCTACACAGGGGGTAAGATAGGATTATTTAATGCTAAAAAAAAAACACATAAAGAAGAGACATAGTCTTAGCGTGGGTCCCACTAGCTTTGTTAGATTAAAGGAGGACTTTAAGGCATTATTTTAAACATTATATAGTTAGAAGTTTGTGATAATAGCTAGTTTAGGATAGGTGTTAGTTTTAAGTAAATTTTTAATTAGTGTCTTAATGGGACTAAAAGGTATATTCTCTGTGTAGTATGGGAATAATATTATCCCCATACATTTTCCAGGGAGCAAAATTGCTCTTTAAAATTTTGGAAGTGTCTATTTTGGAGAACATGGTTTTCTTCATATTTTCTTATTTTGCTTACATTGAGTTATTGAGTGCATTAATATATAGATTGATATGTTATGGAGGTTGATACATAAAGTGTTGAGTAAGAGGTTCTCCAATAGCATCATTCATATTATTATCCCATGTTTCTTACTACAATGAAGAGAGAAAAGCATAGAATTAGGTTCATTTGAGTTTGATTATACAACTATGACAATTCTTCAAACTATAATAAAGAGCTTACTATATCCATGCATAAGCTAACCTTTGGAAGACATTGAAAACTATCATATTTCATTCTTATCATCTTGAATATCATTTCATGAAAATAACTCCACTATCTTAGGAAGAAAATTCTAATAGGCATGGTAGAAATAAATGACATTTTCATTACAGTCATCTTATCAAATTCATTACAAAATTTCTATGATGAAGGAGCATTCACATTCCATTTATATAATACAATTTGAAGGAGATGTTCAATGAGAGATCAACATAACATAACAAATTCACTTCACAAAGGACCCAAGAATGGGTAACAACTTTACAATTTACAACAAGAGGAGGAATCTTCCTCAAGATCAACAATGCAACAACACATGAGGATTTGATACAAGCACATCAAGGAGGGGATTTCTTCAAGCTTTTTCCACATGAATCTTTGGCTTCCATACCTACAATAAAAGGAGAGAGAACCATGGGTGCTCACCACCCAACCTAGGTCTCTTATGAGACCACCCCCAAGCTTGGAGAACCAAGGATAAACGGGGTGCAACAAAACAACAAGATGCTTCACAATTTTACACACATGCAATAACAACAAGTTACTCCCTCCAAGTCTACGCAAATGAACTTTGCAAGCTCATTGAAGAAGGGTGAAGGTGGGATTTTCCAAGGGGAGAATGCCATTGCTTCCACAAATTCCTCAACAAGAATATCTCATTGCCTCTTCAAGGCTACAAATCCATCTTACATACACAACAATGCTTGTCAACATCTTTATGATACAAACATTGCAATGGCTTCATGATGCTTGTCAACATCTTTATGATACAAAGATTTCAATGGCTTCATGGTGCCCATACACCATGAATTTTTCCCTCTTCTCTAAGAGAAGAGACTCTCACCTCATGGAGAGCCCAACTAACCCCTTCACCCAAAGCCACTTCTTCCTCTTCCCAAAGAGGTGAGTAATGCCATACTCCCATAACATGAACACCCTCATTCAAGCAAAACAAAAAGGAAAAGCATGAATCCAACATCAAATTCCCTTCCCATACAACACACTAGCACAACATGGATATACTTCAATCACATGAAAGAGCAAGAACACAAACTAGTCTTTTGAGCAAAAATAAGAAAACCTCCATGGAAATGAAAGACCTACCTTCACAAGTGTGATGGCAATTGATAGTTGAGAAGAGCTAATCCACTTGTCTTCCTTTTTCCAAAACCCTAAAGTCTCTAAAATTAGAGAGTGGGTGAACACCCTCTAATTCTATCAAGGCCCTCTAAAAAGGCCCCAAATTCTACCCACCCACCAATCATAAATGCAGTCTTGACTCCATGGTCTACTAGGTTTTCCTTGTCCCCCCATGATTAATGCTTGATTGGAAGGAAAGGTGAAGTTGGGTAAGGGTCAAGATCCATCCAATCTCGTAGGTAAGGGTAAATGGGTCCAAAAAAGGGTTGCCAAAGTCTCTAGGGGGTTTAGGATATGCTCAAAACCTTCCTAACCCATACCCCTAACATTAAGATACTTAAATAATGCCAAAAATGACCCCTAGAACCTCTTATTGGCCTCTAGAAGTGGCTGGAATAAAATAAATTTAAATGAGCACATTACAAGTGTCAAGTGACCCTAACAATTGCACATTACATACAAATGCCATGAACGACAACACGAAGCTAACTACTAATGCACATGAAAATTCACTTTTACGACAAGTTCACATTACGAGGCTTTGTAATCCTACATTGGACTAAGCCTTGGCTTACTCAGTTCACATGTGTTTAACCTTGGTTCTCCAATAATTTCCATGGTTCTCTTACCTGCACACTTCACATCGAGCATCAGTAGTTCAAGATGATAACATTACATGAAATATACATATTCAATTTCCTATTTAGTATCATAACTCAACACGTGTAATTCAATTCAAATTACCAATTTCTATTCAATGATATCCAAACATCATAAGTACATAAATCATCAGGTGCAATAATCAAATCTAAACATGAATAATTCATTTTACCAACCATGTATAATCAAAATCAAGACGTACTCTAGATCCACATCCACACATACATAATATAATAATCACCATCAAAATATCGTATCTCGAGTCTCTATCAAAATAGATCAACAAGTGTATCAATGTATCAAAATGCAAAAAGAAAAGATGCTATGACAGGTCGGGGTGAGGCCTCACACCCTGTTAGGAGTCTTTTACAATGATCCCTGTTAGGGGAGTGGACTCACTGTCCTAGAGCTCACTACTCAAATGATGAAGGCTACAACCTTCTAATATCAGATACACACTATATTTGCCAGGTGAATTGTTACTGTGACACTGCTTGTTAGATCAGTTCCTTTGGTGCGCTGATGCTTTGACCTCTAGCAAAGCTCTAATACATCTTATGTTTTCTTCGCATACCTCTTCTCTGCTTATCACAACTCTCTTTCAACTTCCATACCGAATACAATGGGTGCACCTTATATTTATGCACTCATAAAAAATACATAATTAGGTCAGCCCTATAACTAATTACAAACAACACTTCCAAATGAATTGGCTTAAGCGTGCTTACAATTATACATATAAACATGTCGGCAACCTAAATACAATAGGCTCCACAAATGTGGAATTAAAAATTTTAGAATTACAATATGCAAAGCCACATGGGCATTTCCATTACAATATGATGTAGGACAAAGCCTCAAATTATTACCGAGAACTACTCTGAACTACTCTGAACTGCCCTAGACAACACTACGAGCCTTCCTTATATAGGCAATTTTCCACCACCTGGGAAGGTTCCAGAATGTTAGCCTCTAAGGCTAACCAAACTTAGAATTATTTTATTTTTAATTTTATTACATCAGATTCAGCTCAAAACAACTTTTGAAACCCAAACAAAAATTTTGAAGAAAAATTATTTTCTGCCATTTCAGGTGACCCAACTTCCAAAGACCATAAGTCATCACCTATTGACTTGATTAACTATTATGACCCCTTTTTGGAAAGGGCACAAAGTGCTCTACAACACATATAATAAGCAAGCTTCATTTGGCCAAAGTTTTGACTTCATCCGGAGCCTCTAAAGCCTTCAAAATTGAGCTCAAAGTTTCTGTACCCTACTGCCAATACCAAAAAATTTCAATATCTTCAAAACTAAACTTGATCTGGCAATTAGACTTTACTGGTAGGCTAATATGACCAAAATTAACCTCCAGGGAAGAAAATAGACCATTCTGAGCTCGAACGGAAAACTTACTAAAAATAGTAACTTTCCAAAAATAGCATCTCTGCACAAGATAACCCTTATTGAAAAGAAACCAAAAATATTTTTGGGTGATGCAAGATTGCTCTTACACCCAGGATGCTCCTGCATCAGACACCTGGGGTAATTTGAGAAGTGACCCCGTCACTTCTTAGGTGTGAAGAGGAAAACCAAGACAGTTAACCTCCTCCCTTGTCAGCCATGATGAATCTTCAATAGGTCATCCTTTCCATTTGACCAGATATTCTTCATATGTCATGTTCCTTGTGCTTCTGCCAACATCACTATCCAGTAGTCCTCAATCTCCTTGGTAGCTGAAATAGTTGCTGGAATACTCCACTGTGCCATTGTGATCTCATCCTCAACACCTCCCTCATGATACTTTGTCAAATCTAAAATGTTAAATACTAGTAAAATATTCAGCTCAGTAGGCAATTCTACCTCATATGCATTTCTTGAATCATGCTTCTTCAATATCTTACATGGCCCAAATTTCTTCATTTTCAACTTGTTATATGTACCAACTGGAAATCGCTCCTTCTGCAAATGAACCATGACTTCATCTCCAACTTGAAATTTATTATGCCTCCTTTTCTCATCTGCCTTAGCCTTATGATGTGCATTCATCTTGGTAATATGCTTCCTCACCTCCTCATGGATGTTCTTCAAGTGTTCTGCAAAATCCTCAGCTTCAGCACTACTTATCTCTCTTTTATCTATATTTCTCAACTCTAAAGTATTTCTGAGACTACTTCCATATACAATTTGGAATGGTGATTTTCTAGTGCTCCTATTGATAGAATAATTGTATGCAAATTCTTCCTGTGGTAAAATCAAATCCCATCCTATTGGCTTGTCTCTAACCAAACATCTCAGCAAATTTCCCAAACTCCTATTCACCACCTCTATTTGTCCATCAATCTGTGGATGATGTGATGAACTAAACTTCAAATTTGTCTTTAACTTCTTCCACAATGTGGGCCAAAAATATCCAACACACTTAGTGTCTCGATCTGAAACTATGCTCTTTGGAAAACCATGTAGTCTCACCACTTCTTTGAAAAACAATTATGCTACATGAACAACATCATTAGTCTTCTTGCAGGGAATGAAATGTGCCATCTTTGAAAATCTATCAACCACCAAAAAAATTGAATCATGTCCCTGCTGATTTCTTGGCAAACCAAGAACAAAATCCATACTAATATCCTCTCATGGCTTCTCTGGTATAGGTAATGGTTGATACAACCCTGTATTCTGCTTCACTCCTTTCACCATCTGACATACTCTACAACTCTGTACAAACTTCTTGACATCTTGCTGCAACTGTGATCAATAATAATTCTCACTAACCAAAGCAAGGGTTTTATCATGACCAAAATGTCCAGCCAATCCTCCGCTATGCTTCTCCTTGATGAGATTCTCCCTCATAGAGCTTCGTGGAATGCACAACTGACTCCCTCTGAATAGCATACTATCCTGGATGATGAAATCCAACTATTTCATTTTGTCTAGAGTAACAGGTTCTGTACAAGCTTTCCAAGCTTCTCTAAAATCAGGATCCTTTCGATACAAATTCTTGATTTCCTTGAACCCAACCAGCTCAATCTACATCTATGTCAGCAATAATTGCCTTCTACTAAACGCATCTACAAACCTGTTAGACTTTCCACTCCTGTGTTTAAAAATAAATGTATAACTCTACAAAAACTCAACCCATTTCAAATGCCTTTGATTCAACTTTCCTTGACTATTCAAATATTGCAAAGCTTGATGATCAGTATACAAAACAAACTCCTTAGGAAGTAGATAGTGTCTCCACTTCTTTAATGCCGGAACTATAGCATAAAATTCTTGATCATAAACAAAATATTTTCTCTTAGCATCATTTAACTTCTCACTGAAATAAGCAACAGGTTTACCTTCTTGGCTCATAACAGCTCCTACTGGAGTACCACTAGCATCACAGTCTACTTGAAACAACTTATTAAAATCTGGAAGTGCTAAAATAGGTTGTTCTATAATTTTCTGTTTCAATAGTTTAAAACTCTTAACTGCCCCATTAGTCCACTTGAACTCTTTTCTATCCCCTCTCATTGTTTCAGTCAAGGATCCACAAATACTACTAAAACTCTTGATAAAACTTCTATAAAAGCTATCCAAACCATGAAAAGATCTTACCTCAATAGCACTCCTTGGAGTAGGCCATTCAAGGATAGCTTGCACTTTTTCTAGGTCCATTTTTAGACCTTCTATTGAGACTACAAATTCCAAATACACTAACTCCTTCATAAAACTGCACTTCTTCAAATTAATCAATAGTTTCTCTTCTCTCAACTTCTCAAACACCATACGACTATGCATCATATGCTCCTCCAATGTCTTACTAAAGATCAAAATATCATCTAGGTAAACAATAACAAACTTACCCAAAAATTCTTTCAGAACCTCATTCATGAGCCGCATGAAAGTGCTCGGTGCATTGGTTAGCCCAAAAGACATGACTAACCACTCATACAGTCATTCTTTTGTCTTGAAGGCAGTCTTCCATTCATCTACTTCTCTGATTTGAATCTGATGATATCCATTCTTCATATCTATCTTTGAGAAATACACAGCTCCACTCAAATAGTCCATAATATCATCCATCTGTGGTAATGGAAACCTATACTTGATTGTGATCTTATTTATAGCCCTAGAATCTATACACATTCTCCATTCTCCATTCTTCTTTGTTGCTAATATTTTTGGTACAACATAGGGACTCGGGCTCTCATGAATCAACCCCTTATGTAACAAATCATGTACTTGTCTGTTCAACTCTTCACTTTCTATTGGTGTCATTCTGTGTGCTGCCTTAATTGGAAAATTGGCTCCTAGAATCAAATTGATCTGATGACTAATCTTCCTTACTAGTGGTAATCCATAGGTACATTATCATATACAATATCCTAAAACTCATTCAACAAATCTACAACTTCTACTTCCTCTTTACCAACTTTTGGAATTAAAGCAAAAAACACATGCTCATGCCTCATACCCTCTAGGAATTTTCTTCCATCAACAAAACTTATTCTTGCATTACCACATACCTTTTCTTTTGTCTCCTTCAATGGCTTTAGCTTATGTCGTACTCCATCCTTTGCCAAGGAATAGGTATTCACATGACCATCATGTATAACATGCCTATCAAACTGCCATGGTCTACCCAACAGCATATGATATGCATCCATAGGTATGATATCGCATAGTACCTCATCATGGTATCTACCAATCTTGAACTTTACTAGGCACTGTTCACTGACCATGACCTTGTGGTCATCCTATACCCAGGCAATCCGATATGGATGTGGGTGTTTCTACCTCTTGAGCTTCAACTTAGTGACCATCTCTTCTGACACCAAAAATTCAGTGCTTCCACTATTAATAATCACATCGCAACACTTATCCTCACACTTGCACCTGGTGCGAAACAGGCTCCTCCTTTACTCAAGTTCATTCTCACCACTCAGCAGGACTCTTCTATTTATTAGCATTTCTCCTCTTTTAGCATCTTCAGAATGTGATGATCTGGCATCTTCATCTACATGCATAACTCTGGCCTGGCCTTCATTTCTCCTATTTGTCCTTCCTTGGCATTGAGGACATTCAAACGCCCTATGACCTTCTTCTCTGTAATGAAAACATGTTCCACGAAAGCCTCCTCTTCTTTACTCTTCCTCTTCCTCTCTGATCTCTATTATTCTGATCCTAGAAATGATTGGAATTGTTTCCTCTCTGATTTTGACTGCTATTGGCCTAATCCTTCTTTTTCAGATCTTCATTTCAGCCACCATATGACCGTCCACCAGATCTTCCACCGTGACCTCTTCTGTTTTATCTTCTCTTAAACTTCTTGTTCAACTTTTCCTCTACTTTTAGGAAAAACTAGTATGCCTCTTCAATAGTGTTCATTCAAACCAAATTCAACTCCTCTTGAATGCTCGGCCTCAACCCATTAAGGTAACATGAAACTTTCTCCTTATTAGCTTCTGCATGACCTTTTCTGATGAGGATTCGATAGAACTCCTTTGTATACTCCTGAATAGATCTTCCTGCTTGCTTCAAACTTTTCATTTTCTTCAATAGGTCAAGCTCATAATCAACAAGAATGAACTGTCACTTCAATTTATCTGCCATCTGATCCCATCTTATGATTTTATCCTTTCTTCTTCTATTTTGCTCCAATTGAATCTCTTGCCACTAGATCTTCGCATGACCCTTCAGTCTAGCCTTGGCAAACTTGGCCCAATTAGGATCCTCGATGTCTTCATACTCAAAATATTCTTCTAATTCATTGATCCAATTGATTAATTCCTTCAGGTTAAGATTTCTTGAAAATGCAGGAACCTCAATCTTAGGTCTTTTCTCGATCTTGGAAATGGTCGAAAAATGTCTTTCTTCCTCTTGTTCATAATTTTGCCTTCTCCTTCTTGATCAGAATTTTCTTCTTCGGCTTCATCCTCACTTTCATCTTTGACATTAAGATTCATTCCCTTGTGAATCTCTTCTTGCAATGCTCACACTTGTCTCTGGAGCGCTCTAACCTCGGGTGTCACACCACTAGCTCTTCCACCACATTCCCTTCATGGAGGCATTTTCATGTTACTCGCTGAAACCCTAACCATGGTCCTAGTGTAAACTACCTCACAGTTAATGATCTATCTACACACTCAAGAACTCCCACTCTGATACCACTTCATGACGGGTGCTCCCCTTAATACCACAAACACATAACAGAAACAGAGAAACAACAATAATTTGTAAGAATAGAAAATGGGCTTCTTATTATCTCCACAAATATGGAATTACAAAATTCAAAATTACAATATACAAAGCCACATGGGCATTTCCCTTACAATATTATGTAGGACAAAGCCTTGAATTATTACCCAGAACTACTCTGAACTACCCTAGAACACTACGAGCCTTCCTTATATAGGCAATTTTCCACCGTCTGGGAAAGTTCTAGAATGTTAGCCTCTAAGGCCGACCAAACTTAGAATTATTTTATTTTTCATTTTATTACATCAGAGTCAGCTCAAAACAACTTTTGAAACCCAAATAGAAATTTTGAAGAAAAATTATTTTTCGCCATTTCAGGTGACCCAACTTCTGAAGACCATAAGTCATTGCCCGTTGACCCGGTTGACTATTATGACCCCATTTTAGAAAGGGCACGAAGCACTCTACAACACCTAATGTAAGAAAACTTCATTTAGCTAAAGGTTTGACCTCATTCAGAGCCTCTAAAGCCTTCAAAACTGAGTTCAAAGTTTCTGTACCCTGTTGTCAATACTGAAAATTTTCAATATCTTCAAAACTAAACTTGATATGGCATTGAAAATTTACTGGTAGGCTAATATGACCAAAATGAACCTCCAAGGAAAAAAATAGACCATTCTGAGCTGGAACGGAAAACTTACTAAAAATAGTAACTTTCCAAAAATAGCAACTCTACACAAGATAACCCTTATTAAAAATAAACCAAAAATTCTTTTGGGTGATGCAAGATTTCTCTTACACCCAGGATGCTCCTGCATCAATACCTCTAATGATCTTTTAGCTAGTGGCGCAATGCCATGCTAGCCAATCTATTATCCCAAGTTTGTAGTTGTGAGAGTGGAGCTTACATAGAATGGGGAAATCATGTCAATACCAATGTCTCTAAGGATTTGTTACCGGTGAATACAATGATGTCATGTCAATTAATCCAATTCTAGTACATATCCTATCAAATATGAAAACATTCAACTGTAATGCATAACCGACAGTCCTACATGTGTATCAATGCCAACAACTATGTAGTTTAGCAGTTATTTGTGTGTCAAAGAGGTCAAGTGTGCAACATATTAGGAAACCGTGTAGTTGCTAGTGTTATTGTGCAACATACCTAGTATTTTGTGCATCTACATAATAGTCATAGAAAGTGTGTAACATATGTGTCCTAACTACTAGAAAATGATTTAAAAACACATAAAACTATGTGTTGAAATGAAAAATCCACAAGTGGGCAATGTTGTACATACCTCTAATCACTTGTAACTCTACACACACTCACCACAATGTTTCTCTATTAGAATGCACACCATCCTTTCCAAGTCCTCCTTTCTCTAGATCTCCAAATATTCCAAATGAGAGAATGAAAATGACCTCCATCCATTCATTTTATCATTTTTTCAAAAAAATGACATTGACCTTATCTTTCAATTTTTCATGACAAATTTTAAAACTAGCAATAATTGTTTGTGTCACCCAATGACCTTTTAAGCTTTCAATTTTTGTGATTTTTTTTCTCTAAGTGTTTTCTTTGACTATAAAGGACACATTCTTTCCATTACCAATTTTTTCTTGGTCTTCTTTTTTATTAATATTATGATCTAACAACTAAATTCCATCTATTTCATAATTAAAAAAAAATCGTAACACTTTTTTATCATTCTTCAAAAAGTATAGGGAATAATTTGATTACCCTTAGAATATTATTTTATGATATCAACATGAAATCAATGTTTATCTTATCCCTAAACCCTACTTATAACCTAATAGAGTCATTTTTAAAAAAATTGGTATAATTTCAACATCTACTATAGAAATTTGGCAAACATGGTGTCATCAACAAGCTAGTTGTAACCACTTTCTCACGGTACAAAGATTTTTCTTAGATTTTATGGTTGGTGCATTTGATCACCTATCAAAATTAGATCTCCTTCTTAAAATCTTGAGCTCATAACTTTTATCTAGTTCCTTAATGTTTTGTGATTTCTACAATGTTAGAAAGGTCTTTTAGAGCTCTTATTTATGCACTTTTTGCAAAAATATATGTTTATTTAGTTTATCATGTTTTCACATTTTTATTGATTACATGAATATTTTGACACTTGGATACATTTTTTTTTAGTGAAATGACTTTTATTGAGTTGTTCTTTATGTATTTCCAATTTGTCCTTTCTAGGTACTAGAGAGATTTTTTGATGCACCATTTTCTTTGTAAACATACAAAGATAAAGTTTTTCTCTTGTATATGCTTTTTGGGAATTTTCATGTCATGTGTGTCATATTTTATATTCACACTACTTTATAAAGTGCCATGGGTTTTTTTGTTGCATCATTTTGTTTGCAATAAGTATATTGTCTACCTTCTTGTCCACATGCCTTGGTTTGCACATCCTTTTTCAATTACAAGTACTATCTTGCACACATTAAAATTATATTTCTTCTCCTTCATGCACTACATTGTGACATAGTTTAAGTGGATCTTACATCCCTCTCCCTTGTCAATATTATGAGGTTTTTCATATTAGTGATGCTACTACTTCCTCAGTTTAAATTTGGAGTGAACTATGTATCTAGCATTTGTTCCTATGTACTAGGAAGATGGTTGGTTACCCATGTGTTTTTATAATATGGAATACTTACCATTTAGATATTATTGCTTCCCTATTTTATGGAGGTGACCTTTCATCCTTGATCAGTTTATTTAAACTATTGATGCCTACAATGTTTACTTGCATTTTATTTTGCATTTGTTGTGTAGTTTTTTTGGGGTAAATTGAGGAGATTCATGTTCCATCTTTGCATTTATGTATCATTTATTTGTCTTTGGTTATTGTATGATTATTGTTCAAGTATTGTGGGTGCTCATGTAGATTTCCATCTTCTTGATCTTGATCTTCATCTTGATTTCATAGGAGGTTCTTCATTTACATCACCGTGGTAGTCATCTCTCAATAGTTGTTTGTCACTTCTTTATGCTTCAAAGGATTTCTTCATACTCCTATTATTTTTGAGATTTTTTTTTTGGAGGCTTCTCAGTCCTTCACATATTTCCCTCTTTTTTGAGAAGATTTATTTCCCATAATATTTTCTCCTTTTTTTTATTTTGAGTTGTGAGATATTTTATCATCTATACATATGTACCTCATCATGCCTTAGTTGTTAGTTGTGCATCTAAATAAGATTCAATAAGAATGAAAATCACTCAAACCACAACTTCAAAGAAACATACAAGATTAGCCTTAAAAAGGTCAAAAAAACAAGTAAACACTATGTCAAACCCCTTTGTTGTGTGGATTTCCCCATGATGTTTAATTTAGATGTGTGCTCACTAAAGATTTCAGTAGCATAACGATGCTCCAAATGCAAAGTGGGAAAGATAAATAACAATGGTGAAGGGTTGGATTTATAGGATTGGGATGAGATGAATGGATGGTTGAGATTGATTCAAAAGATAAATGGTGGAGAGTGATGGAGAGAAATAAAAGGAATTAAAAATTGTTTTTTGAGTACTTAGGGGACAAGCCCATGTGCATGATGTGTTGGGGGAGTTAACCCATTTTCCTAATCATTATGTTTAGAGGTGCATGATTAGAGGAGTGGGTTAGGCTTAATGAAGGGTGATGAGAGGGAAAGTGGGAAAAGTGGGACGATGTGATGGGAGGAGAGAGCATAAGTAAAGGAATTCAGAATTGATCTTTATTTAAGTGAAAGGAAGGGGTTAATTAAGTAAATAATGGAATCTACTTAATCAAATGAAGAGAATAATGATGCAAGTGGATTGATTACGAGTGTGAAAGTGGATAGGGGTTTTGGGGATTCTGAATTTATTGGATATTACTAGATTATCATGCATATATGTGTTGACATTAATTTTTTGTCATTGATGTCAATATATTCCTACTTTTTGTGACAATGTTTGTCATATGGTCAGTGAGAATATTTATTTGGTATGGCTATTGTATTGAAGATCAAATTTTGTGAACATACAGATGGTTTCAAGGATGTTTATAGTTGACCTATGTCAATTTATAGAGGTTCACATGGTGATTTAAATGAGTTATGGTTGATTAATCAGAGACTGGTATATTAGATATTCAGGAAGAGAGAGTGTTTCAGTGTTTGGATCAATGTTGTTTGGTCATGAAACAATTATAATTTCTATCCTAGTGGTGATTTTAGGACATGGAATTTTGTCCCCAACTTGATTGGGTCATGATTTTGATGCTCAAAATATATCTTTCTTGAGTGACATAGATTATTGATTGGTGTTCTTGATGAACAATGCAAATATGATGGTGAATTCTAAGATAGTTGTTTTGGTTGTTGCTATCGCATTTCATGTTCCTTGTGGATTTTTCTAGGTCATGCTCTATTTGTGTTACTAGATCACATTGAGTTATGTGATCAAATTTTGTGATTTTCTTGTGGATTATCGGTGTTCTTATTGTTCTTGGCCAAAATGGTGGTGTAGCATGTTGCGATGGATCGTGGCTTGATTTATGGAGTTGGAGCACATTCAAGGATGAATATTCAAATCCTTATTATTTCTTTACTAACATGTTTTAGATCACATTAATTATTGTATTTTATGTGATTAAATATTTTTAATCAAGGTGCTAAGGTTGATGTCTAGCTTGTTTATTTCTATAAGGCTGATAAAATGTATAAAAAGATGTAACCATTTATGATTGTGAAGGTGTGAGAGAGGATCGTGTGCATGTATGAGAGATTGTGGGAAGAGGTGTGAGTGGAATCTATAATTGAGGAAGAGATCTAATGTATAATGTACTTCATTGGAATTGTATTGGCATGTTGAGGATTCTATTAGTTAGCTTATGATTTGTGGATTATTGTCCATCTATTTTTTGTAAGGCAGTAAGTATTCCTTTGGGTTGTATCCCTTGTTGTATTTGAGTAGTGAGCTCTTATAAGTGTGCCTAAATTCATGTGCCTTCCCCTTGTATTACTCTTAAATATCTATAGCTCTTTTAATAGAGTACAACATCTTGTGGGTTTGATCCCCACTGCGATTTTTTCCGTAACAAGGTTTCCATGTCAAAAATCTTAGTGTTATGTGTTGCCTAAATTATTGTGATCTTTCTTTAATATTTATCATTCAAATCTAAGATTTAAAGTATAAAAATTGATTGAGGTTTTAAGTTGTGAGATAAACTAATTCACTTCCCCCTTGATTGTGTATGTTTCCTTGTTACTAAAAATTAGTATAAGGGATAAGTCCTCTTTTGGGAGCTTGATCACTTGAGAAGACTTGGGATGACAAACTTTAAGAAAGAGAGTCTCAAATTTGAAGGCACTAATTGGTGCAAGAGTACCTAAGGTCTTTAGGCTACCCTATACTCAATTTTGGCTTGTAGGTGACCTTGACCAAGTCACTGATTAATAAGGACAAAATAAGAGTCCCAAGTGTGTTTGATTTCTTAGAAACTCCTTAGGATGTGTGGGCAAGTATTTGCCAAAGTCTACCTAGGATTTGTCTAGTTTTGGTCTTCTTTGTAAAAGTTGCTAACTTAGTCTCTAAGTGGTCAAAGGTTAAGTTGACCTTCCAATATGTGGGAATGAACAAGGAAAAAGGTTAAATAAGTCTAAATATACCCTTGTGATCAATTTAGACTCTTTTAGAGTGATCTAAGGGAAGATGACAACAAAAGTTGTAAAAGTTGTCAATGACAACTTTACAACTTTTAAAAAGTTGTCATGACAAGATTCGACCAGTTTGTCCTAAGCCATAAGAAATCAGTTAAGGGTTATTTTGGGAAATTTTTCTTGAAACATGGACCTATTTAAGACCAAATCTGACCAGTGTTAAAGGTTGGCATCATTGTATAGTCATTTCCACAAGTTTAATATATTGGTTTTCTTTGCAATCCGAGAACAATGAAAAGAACTTGATCGTCCAAGTGAACCATGGATTGATCTGAGAAAGATCTTTGCATATTTTCTTAGTATTTTGCATATAATTCATTTTGGTGTGAAATTTTAGGTTAGATTTTTTGTTTTACTATCTTCAAATAAAACTTCCCTCTGTGACCAGTTCACTGGTTCATACAGAGTTGAGAGTCCAAAAATGGCTCTAGCATGAGTTCCACTAGTGGGTTTTGTATGGCCTTGTGGAATATTCTAGGTAAATGTACATAATTTGTAAATATGGAGTCTTATCTTAATATTTTTAGGTTACCTAATTTTGGTATCAAGCCTTAGGTGAGTCTCAATGAACCTAGCTAGGTGGCTTGACTATTGCTGACCAGAGATGGAAGGTTTTAAGGATTGGTAAACACAAGCCAAGGTCATCGTGTTGAAGAAAAGTGATCAAAGAGTCAGGGTAATGGATGAGAAGAGATGGTAAAGACTTTGAATTTATTATTGAAATCAATTTTCTATTGTAACCAGGAAAAGTTTGTAGCCCTTAAAAATAGGCCTAAATATAGAAAGGAGGTGTATAGACACATTGAGGCTTTGGAACCCTAAAAATCCTTGTGGTCTTCAAAAAGGGGTATTTGGAACATAGTTTTGTTTGGGACCTTGCATGGAAATTTGTGGAGCTATTTCCTGAGAGGAGTGTTAGGAGACCTAATTAGGCCTAAAAAGGCTACTAGCCCTTTTTGGCTAAATTTGAGGAGATCAACTAATAACCCTAGAAGGTTGGAAACAAAATCATCTCAAAACCAATCAAAGTAAAAAAATAGGAGGCCTTCCATCTAGTTTACAAAAGAATCAAGTTTGGTGATGTATGAAGATGGACTTAGAGAGTTGAGTCCATGAAGGGTGAATAGAGCTAGATTTGGTTTTCACTTGGTAGTGAGGTCTTGGTGTGAGGAGTGATTAAGGAGAGAGTTCCTCTAGTGTAGGGTCTTGAAAGAACCCTAGAAAGGTCAAGAGAGAGAGCTAGAAGGAGTCCTAAAGGGTTAGGACTTTGTGACAAGAAACCTCCCTATCAAATTGGTATAAGAGACTAACAAGGATTGGGCTAAAGGTATATGCAAGAATTAGTGGGTGATTCAACCATCGTGAAAAATGTAGAGTTGGATAGGGAAGTAACAGAGCAAAAATAAGAGAATAGGATTCTTAGAGAAGATTTGGCAGCTCTTAGAGATAAGCTAGGAGAGGTGGAAGAAAAGATTGAATTGGTAAGTGAGAAATTGAAAGAAGATGTAGACAAGGGTAAGGAAGTAGATGAAGATGATGAAGTCCCTATACCTGACCCACCTATGCAAGAAGAGCCATTTCTTAAAGAAATAAAAGCCATTGGAGGCAAAGCTCTTGAAGGGGTACCTTTGTTTAGTGGAAAGATGGATCCTGAATTGGTGATGAAATGGATAGAGGGGATGGAGAATCATTTTGAGTGTGAAGGAGTGAGTGAGGCTTAAAAGGTAAAGGAGGCCAAATCTAGGATGAGGGGACCAGAATTAACTTGGTGGAAGTTCCTTCAAACTAAAAGGGAAAAGATAAGCAAGAATCTAATAGCTACTTGGAAGGCTATGGTAACCAAAATCAAGGAGAACTACTTGCCAAAAGACTTTGAAATCCAATTACATAAGAAGAGGCAAAACCTTTGGCAAAGGGAATTGGATGTTGCAACCTATACTGAAGAATTCCAAAAGCTGTGGTTGAAATCCAAGATTCAAGAAGAAGAAAGTGTCAAGGTAGCTCGATATTTGAATGGACTTAGGTGGAGAATCTAAGAGGAGATCAGCTTATTAAGCCCCACTACAATTCATAGATGTTATTAGTTGGCCATGAAAGTAGAAGAGAAAGGTAAAATGAAGCAAGAAACTAATTCAAGAGGTAGGGGAAGAGGAAGAAACTCAAGAGGGGGTCATAGAGGCAATTATAGTGGCAAAGGTAATGAATCAAAGAATCAAGGTGAGGCCAAACTGACTAAACAATATAGTAAGTCAAGTAGTAGAGGTAATTTAAGTAGGGGAAGATGATTCAATAGTGGTGGAAGAGGTAGATTTGGAGGTTTGGGTAGAGGTTCTCACTTTGCAAGCATGAAATGCTATAATTATGGTCAATTAGGTCACCCTACCTATAGATGTCTTGATAAAGCATCAATTTCACAAGGAGAGAAGAAAATAGCCTATGCTCAAGAGGAAGTTGGAAGTGTTAAAGCTCTGGAAGTGAACCTTGATTCAAAAAATGGGGAGAATCTCATGTTTGGAAGATTCTTGCTCAAGGAACCAATCAAGGAGGAACCCAAATAGAGAAGCGCACTATACAGGATCAAGTGCAAGATCCTTGGAAAGGTGTGAAAAGTCATCATAGGCTCAGGATCTATAGATAATATTATCTCATAGGAGGTAGTCAAAAAGTTGAAACTCACTATGATACCTCACACTCACTCCTACAAAGTTACTTGGCTTAATAAAGGGCAGAATGTTTTAGTGAATGAACAAGTGTGGGTTGAATTTGTAATATGAGAATATCAAGACAAGATGCTTTGTGATATCTTGCCAATGGATGCTTTCCATCTATTTTTAGGAAGACTATGGCAATATCACTGAGATGTAGTCCATCATGGGAAGAAGAATTTGTATACCTTCAAGAAAAATGGGGTCACCTATAAGATATAGTCACTTGTTGAAGAAGGAGAAACAAATTTGTGGGACTCTAATGTACTTCTTATGAGTGGTAAGTAGTTCTTGAATGAACTTAAAGAGGAAGAAGGAATTGGAATGGCCATTGTTGTCAATCCTAAAGAGGAAGGTAAACCTCAACAAGAACTTGTGCATGTGGAAGTGAAGCACCCATTGGAACAGTTCAAGGAAATCATTAGTGATGGAACACTAGCCACTTTACCTCCTCAAAGAGAAACTAGTCACCAAATATATTTCATATTAGGGGCATCCTTGCCTAACAAAGAAGCCTACAAGATGACACCAAACCAAAACAAGGAGATAGAAAGACAAGTTCAAGATTTACTTGATTAAGGGCCAATCAGAAAGAGCATAAGTCCATGTGTCGTTCCAGTGGTCTTAGCACCCAAGAAAGAGGGTAAGTGGAGATTATGCACTAATTCTAGGGAAATAAATAGGATAATAATCAGGTGTAGATTCCCTATCCATAGAATAGAAGATCTAATGGATTGCCTTGGAGGGTCTAGGTATTTCACTAAGATTGATCTCAAGAGTGGGTACCATCAAAATAGGATGAAATAGGGGGATGAATGGAAGTCATCTTTTAAAACCACATAGGGTCTTTATGAATGGTTGTTTATGCCCTCTGGGACTTACAAATATGCCTAGTACATTTATGAAACTAATGAATGAAGTATTAAACGATTACATAGGCAGGTTTGTAGTGGTATACTTAGATAGTATCGTCATATTTAGCAAGAAAAAAGAAGAACACATGGAACATCTAGAAGTTGTATTAAAAAGGTTGCATGAAGAGAATCTATCCATTAATCTAGAAAATAGCGAGTTCTTGAAACAAGAACTAGTTTACCTAGGCTTTGTAGTCTCCCAAGGTGACTTTAAAATGGATCCAAATAAGGTAGAAGCTATCCTTAATTGGCCCACTCCCAAAACAGGGACTGATGTAAGGAGTTTTCATGGGTTGACTCAGTTTTATAGGAAGTTTATTAGAGGATTCAATGAGATATGTGCACCTCTATTGGATACCATCAAAGGTGGAGTCAAAACCAAGTTCAAATGGACAAAGGAGGTTAATGAATGATTTGAGAAGCTAAAACAAAAGGTGGCTACACAACCTATCCTAGTATTGAATTTTTTTGATAAGTTGTTTATTGTGGAATGTGATATGTTAGTGATTTTTCTTGCTGAATCCTATTACAAGCCTTAAATGCTTCAATTGAACTCTGTGATTCCTAAACTTGTGACTTAAGCAAGAAAAGACTAATTGACAAGGAGAAACTCATCCTACACTTTGGGCTCCACAAACCTAGGCGGGTGTACCTAAAACATATGATTGATTACACGGTATATATAAAAGTGAACATTGTTCTATTATTCACCTTTTATTTAACCAACTTATGAAACACTTTGCAGATGACCAAAATCAACTACAAATAGAGTTTAACTAGATAAACCATGATTGCAAGAATAGAAAGAACCAGTGAGACAAGGATCTTCATCCTTCTTCCCTTTTAAGGAGGGGCAACCTAGTGATTCACTCTTCAAGGAATTAGCAAATGAATTGTACTTCTTGAATACAATCAGACATGAATGTTCATAACAATAGGAAAGTAAAATTGAATAGATTTTAAAGGTTGATGATGAAAACTACAAGGCAAACCAGGACCAGTGCCCTATCTACTGGGCTACAGAGTCAAACAAACATGCATTCTCAGAAAACCCTAACTCCAAACTCACAAAAACCAAGTGAAGTGCCTTACAAATCACTTTTCTCATTTCAATACCTAGACATCAAATTCATGTATAAATCTTAAATTCTTAGAAATTGTATTCAAGATTGACTCTCCCCTTAAAAGAAAGTTAAAAACAAGATCACAGCCACCTTGTAGCCAGTACATCAAAATGCCTTACAAACTCACACACAAGAATTAAGACCAATTACACAAAGACATCAACAAGAATTGAACAGGGATTCCATTGTTCTTTATTAAAATGTCATATGGTTCAACATATTTTACAAGACAAAGAAACACAAAGAAAACAAGAAAAGGCCTGAATACTACCCAACAACATAAATTTCAACATCCCCCTACAAAATGAGAGAAAAACCAAGATATAGCAAATGAGAGTCAGTTGAAAACTAACTGACAGTTGTCCATCTTTGGCATGAAAATATCTCTAGGTTTTCCCACACTTTGCTCTGCAACTGATTCCTCAAACTGATCCACTATGTGTAATCATTTCTCAAACCAACTGATTCTGATTATGATCCTTGGATTTCAAACCCAGGTTTCTCTTTCATACTTCACTGAAACTAAAAATAATCATTGCCATGAGATTCCTTGTCTTTTCTTGTTTCTGGAAACATATAACACTTATATATTTGGACAAAAATTAAATTTCCAGGACATTAATCTGTGAGCAAGCCCTGCCATTTAAATTTTTGAATATTTCTCTATAGTCCAGACTATGTCATTTTCTAAATCTTTTTAAATACTTTCAAATCTGCAATATTTTATTATTTTCTGCAATTTATCCACGGAAGGGACTAGAAAGTGCCACCTTTCACCATTTCATTGGTTGCTTAGACTTGACCTTAGGTTAACCCCTCATTTGGAGAACTGGTGAATGACTTGCATCTCTAAATCTCTAAATACTTTCCTTAACTGTGGTTAAGCCTGGCGATTGCGTGAAATAGCTTATCTTTGAATCTCCAGATTTTGCCTTGACCATGGGTTACATCTAGAGAATGGGTGACTAAGCCTATTCTCCCAATCTCGGAATGAATCCTTGCTAACCGCCAAGACTTGGAGAGCTGGCGACTAGGCTATCTCTAGATCTCAAAATGGTTGGCCCTTAATTGCTAGCATTCAATGATCGCGTGACTAGCAGTTAGCTAATCACCACCTCCAGATCTCTAGAATTTCAGCTTGGTTTGGTGAATCCGTGACAACTTGACATGTGTCTATCTCATCTAGTCAGCATGCCACCTATCCTCTGCAAAATTTGTTATCCACTAGCCCACCAGCATAGAAATCAAGGCAACCTCACATGAGCACTTGCCGAGAGCCTCCGCTCTTCAATCTACCTTTATTGTGAGTGTCATTGTATTTATGCACTACAATTTCCCCATTCTGGATGAGTGTGGGATAATTGTCATGGAGGTTTTAAAGACTTCTTTATTTCTTGCACCAAAATTAGGGGGGGCCCACCATGCACCAAATCACCCAGCCAAGGGGCCCACCAAGAGCCTCTTGGCTCTTACTTACAATGCATAGTAAGTGTTGGCGTATTTAAATGTCATAAAAACTAAAATTACACTCCATGTGGGATAAAGCTAGTTTACACCTTTCATGTGTTTGAGCTCCTTTTACACTTGCGCAAGGCCTCCAACTTGCAGGCATGAGTCCCTGCCTTGCATTGCATGGGCAGTCTCCATATTAACATGGCATGAGGCTCCCAATTCAAAGTGCATGGGCCTGTAGGTTGTTGCAATCTTTATAGACTGCACATTGTCTTTAGTTTGTATTGCGCAAGGTTCTTTCTTTGAATGTGTAAGGCTCCTTCCAAACTAGGAGTCCTCCAATGTATTGTGAGTGAGCTCTCCTTTCAAAACATATGCATGGGTGCCCCTTTTGTTCCTTATGCAAACTACACACATAGACTACTTTATTCCTTGTGTAAACTCCCTGCTTCTAATTAACGTCAACTCCCTCATTCACTTTGGCATGTTAACTTCACCTGTCAGCACATACAAACACCCTCAGATCCATTTCTCATAAGCATCCAACAAACTCACGCTAGCAGCCCCTGCATTTAACATTGGCCTTGATGTCTCCAAGTGCGTAAGGCCTCCATTATTTTGTGTAGGGTACGCCATGGTTCTTCATGAGTGGTAGCCTCTTCATACCTCATACAATGTCAGCCCCCAAGATGTGCCCCCTTACACCAATACCCAGGATACTTATGCTGCAGTCATTATCCATTCTAATGCGTAAGTGCTCCTTTCTTTACATAGCATGATCTTCTCTGTGTATTTCATGGGGATTGGTTCCTTGAAAATCTCACGCAAGGAGCCATCTATTTGCCACATCCCACTAAAATGTTCATGTTGGCCTACTTCCATATGCACATGCACTCCTAGCAATTGTGTTTTTCTTTGTTTCATTATGCACCAGACTTGGGTTGGCACCCAATTAATTTTAGCATGCCCATTTAAACCAAGCACAAACCACATAGCCCTCCTTTTTATTTAGATAGTTGACATCTTTAGTATCATGAATGGCATAAACTTTTGTAACAATATGAGTAGATATGCTCGCCAGCAAAGCCACAATATTGCTCCACTTTGCCCCAGTGGAGGCGGTGGCCACTCGTGGAGGCAGAAATCCCATGAATACACACATTATTATTCTAGCACAATCAATTGACAGTTGTTTTTCGACCAATGATTGTAGTTCCACTTTTGTACCATTGATATTTTGGGTCTCTATACCATTTGCATAAGGCATCTTGTTTCAAAAATATGCCTCCACGTTTATGCAAGCAGCCACACTTTTATTTTCTCGAGTACACTCTTCCCTCTTTCTTCCTTATGTTGGGTAACTGCTTGCTCCCTTCCTTTTTCATTTCAACCTTTGGTGCATTGCCTTTTGAAACTATCAAAGAGCACTCACTTTGTATCTTGAGTAAGTGGAGAATCCTTCCATGTCCTGTGGCTTGTATGGTGCTTTCAATTTCATTCATAGCTGGCACATCTTATCCAAAAAGGAAAGTTGAACAGGCATAGATGAAGGATCAATAAGCTCAATGAGGCATTGAGTAAAAAAATTCACTTCAATTTTCCTCTTGTCTACCTTGAAATATCTAGCTACTTAATGTTGTGAGTATGCAACTACTTCACTAATCATCTTCATGTGGCACATTTAGATGTACCTTGAAATGGTGGCGTCTGGTCTTCTAGAACATGAGTACACACAATACACCCAAAAAGTAGCCTCTAAGTGAAAACAAACCACATTATGCACTAGAAATAATCCCACAATGAACCTTGCAAATTTGACCAAATAACAATAGCTGGCCCCCGAGAGCGGCTTTAAAAACTGACAAAACGCCATCATAGGATCACACCACCGGGAACACACACTAACCCCCAACAAATAAACATGCCCACTGAAGAAGAAATCTCAAAGAGACCCAAGCCAAAAGATAAAACTGATCAAAGTTGGCCACTTAGAAACATTGTCTGCCCGCACTGTAAAAAAATGCACAAGTTAGCTCTGGAACTAGCTTTTAAAACTAACCAAATGAAACTTTCAGAGACCATAATTTTGGGCACTGATTCACCCCCACAAAAGGAGCATGAATCCATAACCAATTCACCAAAAATATCAAACAGCTGATTAAAATTAATCACCAAAGTCAGGTTACTAATAACATTTAGGATGAGAAACAGTGAAAAAATTAGAAACTGGGTTTGGTATTGGCCTAGGAAAGTGGTCAAACGGATTGGCAAGGACCTAGAAATCATTAGAAATTTAGTCTTCCAAGTCTATAGTATGGAACCACACTCAATTATGTCAGACCTTGCACTAGGCGCAAACTGGGATACCTCAAAGTAGGTCATAAAACTGGACAGTGCACATTTAGAGAATTTTAACAAATTGCAAACGGAATGAGACTAGCAAATAGGTCAAATAGGCACATTGGGGGCTAAAATTTGGCAAGATGACTTAGTCTCATGCCTACAATACAATGCCACAACCAACATTTCATGACCAATCACTGGGCAAAAGATATTCAAATGCAAATAGGGCCTGCTACAACAAATTGACACTTAGGCACAAATGCAGATTTGGACAAGTGCTCAAAACAAGACATCACGAAATGACTCAAAACTCAAAATTAATGACCTGAGATGTCTTAAAATGCCAAAAAAAAGGTGATAAGCACCTAACATGTGTGGAAAACCTCATAATTGCATCCCCTAAAATAGGCACAAAAACACTTAAAAGGGGTCAGAATGCAAAATTCACACAAGGTGCTCAAAAACCCATGTTGTATTTTTGAGTACCAACATGATGCAAGTAATATAGTTGTGGGATTAGTTCTTAACCAAGAAGGGAGACCTATGGCATTTTTTAGTGAAAGGTTGAATGAAGCCAAATCAAGGTATTCATCTTATGATTTAGAGCTTTATGCATTAATTCAAGCCCTTAAGAAGTGGATGCACTATCTTTTGACCAAGGAGTTTGTAGTCTACACTGATAATAAATCTATAAGCTACATAAACACCTAAGAGAAGTTAATTCATAGGCACATCAAGTGGATGGAGTTTCTCCAAGCCTATAATTTCACTATCAAACATAAGAAGGGCCTAAACAATAAAGTTATAGATGCACTTAGTCGAAGGTTGCTCATTGTTCAAGAGATTCAGTTGCAAAGTATTGGTATAGAAGGGTTCAAAGATATCTATGATGGAGAGAAGAATTTTCAGAGGCATACAAGGTATGTGCTGACTTTAAGAATCATTTTCATAGTAAATTTGTTGACTATACTTTGCAAAATGGCTTATTGTTTAAGGGTAATCAACTATGTGTACCCAAGGGGTCTATGAGGGAAAACCTCACAAGAGAATTATAATAGTATTATTAGTGAGAACTATGGCTTGAACAAAACATTAGAATTGGTGCAAAGATTCTATTATTGGCCAAAGATGCCAATGGATGTAAGGAATTATGTGAAACAATGTTTAGTTTGTCAAAAAGCTAAGGGCACATCCTCTAATGCGGGGCTATACCAGGCTTTACCTACTCCAAATAGGCCATGGGAGTGCCTTAGTATAAATTTTATAGTGGGCTTACCAAGGACAACTGTTGGCTTTGACAACATTTTTGTAGTAGTGGACAAATTTAGCAAAATGAGCCATTTCATACCTTGTAAAACAACTCATTATGCTAGCTATATTGCTCATCTCTTCTTCAAAGAGGTAGTAAGGATTCATGGTTTACCAATTAGTATAGTGTCAGATAGAGATGTGAAATTTATGGGACATGATGGTCCCAATTGGTGCTGAGAGGGGAGGGGTGAATCAGCACCCACTAAAACTTAAAAACCAATCTGATATAATATAACTAAAAACTGTTAAACAGAATAGAATCTATCACATAAATATCTATCACAAAATTAAAGTAATTGACAACACCAGATGTATCATGTGGAAACCCAAATCAAGAGAAAATCAAGTGTGAGGAAACCTCACAAATTTTGCACTCTTCTAAAGTGTGCCCTATTAGGAGCCTTCCTTGTTAAAGGATTAAAAATGCACGGTTAGATGCGACCCAATTAAGGGATTTAAGAAATAAGGCATGTTAAAGCCTACCTTGTTAGAGGACTTAAAACATCTACATAGATCTCACCAGGTTAAGGGATTTAATACAAGGACCTGTTAATGTCCACCCAAAATACTGGGAATTTCTATTGCAATTGTTAGAGAGGAATAGAGGGTTTGATCTTCTTTAAATGCCTTTAATAAGTCTGATAAGATCACTACGCTTCTCAATTGAGAGTCATCACTAAGCACCATAGGTATGCTCTCCATAGATTGTTTTTCTTCCTTGCACACTCTTCTCTTCTTCTTCTTTTCACCTTTTTTGTAGCTTCTCTAAGGCTACAGGTTCACTCTTTTTCTTCTTGGCAGATTGAAGGCAAACAATATTCTTCACAAGCTGAAGAATAAATAGTCTTCTTTCCCTTTTCTCTTTTTGCATGCGCGACCTCCATAAAGATCTCCTTTAGATCCATCACCCAATTGAGTCTTAGTTCTACCGTAGAAACATCAGATGCATGTCATATGCTTTTTTTGTTTTATAAAGGAAATGACATACGTGTGCCACATACTTTCCTTTACTTTAGATTTCTCCATGTTTTAATGTCATAATCTTCAGCATTAAAACCTTCGATTGCGCCTTGCACCAATCCTCTTTAAAACACAAATTCATCCAGATTTTTGTGCAACAAATCTTGGTTAAAGAGTCACACAAGTGTTTGTCAACTATGACTTCCATTAGTTCAACAGTCTTGGTTTCCATCCTTAGGCAGTGTACAGGTCATAGACATCCCATGTCACTTTTCCTTCATTTATGTCTATAACGATTTGGTTCCTTAGTTCTGATTATACACTTTTATCGGTCACTATTTTGAATCCTTGGTTACCGATTGCTCCTTCCTTGGTTACTGGTTGCTCTGAAGATTGGTTAGAACTTTATCACCAATCACTCGATTATAGTACTTCTTCTTGTACACTATGTGTCACCGGTTTCATAATTAGTCTCTCTTGTTCACTACAGGTGTGCACTAACCTATTATTGTCAAATGTCCCTGTTGTTCCTAATTCAACAATGTTTGCATCGCTAGACATCAATGACAACACCTCTTTTCCATGTACCAGTTACATCCTTACCAGTTAATGCCAAAAATCTCCCCCTTTGATATTGATAGAAAATGCTCCTTACTGGTCCACATCCTCATAATCTCCCCCTTTGACAATAATGCCAAAGGCTAGTTAAGTGACTATCTTTTTTTTTAAATCTGCTCCCCCTTCAAGCCTAAATCCTTTATCGCCAATCCTACTAAGATTAGGGTGAGTCCTCCATTGAAGCTCAATGGATTGATGAATATCTCAGTCCTATTACTGAAGATCAACAAGGGGCACTACCCCTAATTTACCTATGAGATACTCAAAGATACTCTTCGGTAAAGGCTTTGTGAATATGTCAACAACCTATTCTTTCGCGAGAACATATTCCAATTTTACTTCTTTATTTTTCACCTTCTCTCTCAAATAGTGATACTTTATAGCAATGTGCTTTGTTTTTTAGTGCATGACATGATTCTTAGATATATTTATTACACTTGTGTTGTCACAATATATAGCAATTGGGTCAGGTACCTGTTCTTGGATTGCTTCCAATATATGTTTTATCTAGATCACCGATGTGCAATTAATTGCTGAAGCAACATACTCAGCTTCTATTGTGGACTGTAAAATGTGGTTACGATTCTTACTCATCCATGACACAATCCTCTCTCCAAGAAAGAATGCACCTCCACTTGTGCTCTTTCTATCAACAATGTTACTAGCCCAATCTGCATTAGTAAACACTTTTATCTTGAAACCTCCTTTGTGAGGAAACCATAGGCCATATTCCTCAGTACCCTTTAAATATCTGAAGATTCTCTTTACTGCTATTAAATGTGTCTCTTTTGGGTTAGCAGAGAATCTGGCTATAATGCCTACTGCATGTGTAATATCAGGTCTGCTATGCACAACATATCGTAACTTACCAATCATTGACCAATACAATTTTTCATTAACTTCTTTAGCATCATCCTCCTTTGATAACTTGCAGTTAATTATCATTGGTGTGCCAACTGGTCTGGATTCTTATAGCCCAAATGATTTAAGAATTTCATCAACATTTTTGGACTGAGAAATAAAAATACCTTCTTTTAGATGATGGACTTGTAATCTAATGAAGAATTGTATAGCTCCAATCATGGACATTTCAAATTATTTCTTCATCTCCTCAGCAAAGTCTTTGCTCATTTTGTCATCTCCTCCAAAGATTATGTCATCCACAAATATTTTAGTAATTAGGTTCCCTTCTTTTCCAATCTTGATATACATATTATTTTTATCTCCTATTCTTGTAAATGATATGGTCAACAGGTATGAATCTAGCCTTTCATACCAAGCCCTTAGGGCTTGTTTCAGCCCATAGAGTGCCTTTTACAATTTAAAGACCATACCATTTTTCTCTATGGATGAGAAGCCTTCTAGTTGTTCTATGTAGACTTCCTCCTCCAATATTCCATTTAGAAATGTAGACTTTGCATCCATCTGGTATAATTTGAACCTTTTATGAGAAGCATAAGCAAGTGGGATTCTCATTCCTTCTATTCTTGCTATAGGTGCAAAGGTTTCTCCATAATCTAGTCCTACCTCCTATGCATATCCTTTGAAAACTAGCCTTGCCTTGTTCCTTACTACCTTTCCTTCTTCATTTAGATTGATTATGTACACACCCTTAGTCCCTATGACATTCTTGTCCTGTGGTTTGGGAACAAGAGTACATGTTTCATTCTTCTCAATTTTCTCAAGCTCCTCTTCCATCGCCTTGACCTAGTTCTCATCCTTCAGAGCTTCTCTGGTAGTTTTGGGCTCTATACTAGAAAGTAAGCAGACACTTTCTCTATCCTTTCTCCTGGTCATAATATTAGGATGTTTGTCACTAATAATGTTATCAGTGGAGTGATATATGACATACCTTGGAAGAATTGATCGGTGGTCTTGATCTTTGTTTTCCAGTTGAGCAACATTTCCAACAAGGTCATGTGAACAATTTCCTGTTCATCATCCTCAGTCGGTCTTATGTTCTGATCCCTTCCTAGCTTAGGTACATTACCCCACTCCAAGGGTCTTTTTACCTTTTCTTCTTCATCATAAACAATCATTTCACTGAATTCCAAATGATTAGCAGCATCAAGATCCTGGTGAACATCTGATTCATCATGACTGTTCTTTTCTTTTGGTTCTAAATATTCATCTATCCTTACATTGACATGTTCCACTATTTTTCTTGTCCTTTTTTTCAGAAACTAGCAGGCTTTTCTTTTGGTAGAGTAACCCAAAAATATGCCTACATCACTCTTTGGCTCAAACTTGCTAGAGTACACATCTCTTTTGATGAAATAATTGCTACCAAAATTTTTGAAATAGCCTACACTTAGGGTATGACCAAACCACAACTCGTATGAAGTCTTATCGATTCCTTTCTTAACTTGAACCTGGTTTAGTGTATACACAGTGGTGCTAATTGCTTCTCTCTAGAAGTGATGGGGAATATCCTTCTGAATCATCAAAGTTCTAGCACAATCAATCAGAGTCTTGTTTCTTCTTCTAGCAGCTCCATTTTGTTGCAGGGTTCTCGGTGCATACATCTTCCTTTTTATCCCATTTTCCTCACAGTAGCAACTTGAGTGAACTCTTGAGATGTGTACTCACCTCCTATGTTTGACCTCAGACATTTCAAGCTTTTATCGGTCTCCTTCTCCACTCGAGCCTTATAGATTTTGAACAAGTGAAATGCCTCTGATTTTTCTTTAAGGAAGAATGTCCACATCATCCTTGAAAAATCATCTCCAAAGAGCATGAAATACCTATCTCTATAGTATCTCTTTGTCCTCATAGGTCCAAACAAGTCTATGTGAATGAGATCAAGCACTTTTTCAGTAGAAAAAGACTTACTGTTGAAGCTTGTTCCTATCAATTTACCTAACTGAAATTCTTTACACATACCCCTTTCTAGTTTTATAATATTAGGAAGCCCTATGACTGAATTCTTCTTACTTACTTTGACAATACTATCAAATTTTATGTGGCAGAGCCTCTTATGCCACAACCAACTATTGTCCTCTTTTGTTATGAGACAGATTTTCTCTATCTCCCCTTTTTCTGTAGCTATGAGGCAAGCCCTCTCGGTTGAGTTTAGGTAGAACAGGTTCCCTTTATTCTATCTACCAGTGACAACATGAGCTCTTCATTGATTCTTGACAATGCAAGAACCTTGCCCAAACTCCAACATGTATCCTTTGTTGTTTAATTGAGCCACACTCATTAGATTGTACTTGAGTCCTTCCACCTAGTATACATCTTTACATACAACTTCATTACCAAGTACTATTGAGCCTCTTCCTCTGATAGCATAGGGATAATTGTTACCAAAAGTCACCGATCCACCATCATTAAGTTTCAGGCTGATGAACTTGTTCTTGTCACCAGTCATGTGGTGAGTGCATCCACTACCAATTATCCAGTCATCACATTGATGAGATATTGAGATAAGTATCATATCACTTATCATTGTTCTTTCTTCATTTATTGCAACAAAGGAAATTTCATCTCCTAATTCTTTAGATTCATTGTCCATGACACCTTCCTCAGCAAGGTAGCACTCCTTTCCTTTGTTCTGGAATCGGTTGGTCTTTTGTTTATTTTTATTTTTCTGGACATCTTGCAGCAATGTGTCCTATCTTATTGCAAGAAAATAAGCTTAATGGAAGTTTCCCTTTGTATTTCCCTTTTCCTCTTGGAAATCTCCTTGTAATAAGTGCTTTAAAATCATCTTGCTCTAGTTCTTATGAGAGTAGATTTTCAACAAAATTTCCAGACTTACTAGTTGAACTATTACCGATCTCTCTTCCTTTCTTGGTGGAAGCAATATTCACATAGGACTTAAAATCAACCTCTAACATGAGTAATTTGTTATCATAATTACTCAATTCAAAAGTAGTCAACTTACCAATAAGAGAGTCAAGAGTTACTTGAGACGTGCTCATTAATCTGGAATCCTGTATGGCTAATATCTTGATAGCATATTGTGGCCTTAGCATCCTCAATATCTTGCTTACCATTTCTTCCTCACTCAATGCTCCTCCAATGCTTTTGATGGAGTTTATCACTTCTTTTATTCTATTGTTGTAGTGTTCAATGTCTTCTCCTTCATTCATCCTCATGTCATCATATTTGCCTTTGAGGCTTTCTACCTTTTATCTTTGAACATGCGGGTCACCTCCATACACAGTTTGTAGATTAGCCCACATTTTGCAAGCAGTAGTCAAATTTTCAATCTCTGCATAAACATGATTAGGTAGCATACTTGCTATCATATCCATTGTACCTATGTTTTCACTACTAATATTTTTTTAATCAGTTGTCAAAGTACCGGTGGGTTCAGTGTAATGATTGATTACATGAGTCCAGTATTGATCTCTGATGGTTTGCATGTACAACTTCATTATGTTGCACCATAAGGTGAAGTTTTCTTTAGAAAACTTAGGTCCTTCCTTTCTCATCATTATATCTTTTCCCTATTGTGGTTAAGCACCTTAGAAAAGGTACCTTGCTCTAATACAAATTGATGGTCCCAACTGGTGCTGAGAGGGGAGGGGTGAATCAATACCCACTATAACTTAAAATCAATCTTATATAATATAGCAAAAAATTGTTAAGTAGAATAGATTCTATCACAGAAATAGCTATCACAAAATTAAAGCAATAGACAACACCAGATGTATCACATGGAAACCCAAATTGGGAGAAAACCACGGTGTGAGGAAACCTCACAAATTTTGCACTCTTCTAAAGTGTGCCCTATTAGGAGCCTTCCCTATTAAAGGATTAGAAATGCACTATTAGATGCAAACTAGTTAAGGGATTTAAGAAATAAGGCATGTTAAAGCCTACCTTGTTAGAGGACTTAAAACATCTACATAGATGCAACCCAGTTAAGGGATTTAATACAAGGGACTTGTTAATGTTCACCCAAAATACTGGGATTTTAGAGAGTAATAGAGGGTTTGATCTTCTTGAAATGGATTTACTGAGCCTAATAAGATCACCGCACTTCTTAATTGAGAGTCATCACCAGGCACCACAGGTATGCTCTCCATAGATTGTTGTGTTTCCTTGCACACTCTTCTCTTCTTCTTCTTTTCACCTTTTTTTTAATCTTCTCTCAGCATACAGTTTCACTCTTTCTTCTTGGCAGAATGAAGGAAAACAATATTCTTCACATTTTGAAGAATAAATAGTCTTCTTGTCCTTTTCGCTTTTTGCATGTGTGACCTCCACAAAGATCTCTTTCGGATCCATCACCCAGTTGAGTCTCAGTTCTACTACAGAAACATCAAATGCATGATATATGCTTTTTCTATTTTATAAAGGAAACAATAGATGTGTGTCACATACTTTCCTTTACTTGAGATTTTTCCATGTTTTAATGCCATAATCTTAAGCATTACAACCATCAATTGCGCCTTGCAGTGATCCTATTTAAAACACAAAGTCATCTAGATTTTGTGCAACAAATCATGGTTAAAGAGTCACACAAGTGTTTTTCAACTGCAACTTTCATCACTTCAACAGTCTCTGTTTCCATCCTTAGGCAGTGTATAGGTCATAGACATCACATGTCACTTTTCCTTCCTTTCTATCTATACCGATTTGGTTCCTTGGTTCCAGTTATACACTTTTATCAGTCACTATTTTGAATCCTCGGTTACTGATTGCTCCTTCCTTGGTTATCGATTTCTCTAAAGATCAGTTAGAACATTATCACTAGTCACTCGGTCACGATACTTCTTCTTGTACACTATGTGCCACTAGTTTCATAACTAGTCTCTCTTGTTCACTGTAGTTGTGTACTAACCTATTATTGTCAATTGTCCCTACTATTCCTGATTGAACAATGTTTGAAACCCTAGACATCAATGACAACACCTCTTTTCCATATACCAGTTACATCCTTACCAATTAATGCCAATATGACACTTTTGGAAAACTTTGTGGAAAAGATTAGGCACAAATCTTGCATTTGGTTCAGCATATCATCCACAAATGAATGGTCAAACAGAGGTGAGTAATAGAGTGCTTGGGAATCTTCCTAGGTGTCTCACAAAGGAATATGAGAAAATGTGGGACCAAGTGTTGCCTCAAGCTAAATTTTCTTATAATGACAGTGCCAATAGGTCCACTAGTAAGAGCCCATTTGAAATAGTTTATGGCATCCACCCAAGGGGAGTATGTGAACTCAGAGAGTTAGGAACCCATGGAGAAGTTAGTGAACATGCAGAAGATTTTTCTCAATCAATGGAAGAAATACACAAACAGGTAAGGACTCTAGTGGAAGCTAATCAAAAGATCAAGGCTAAAGTGGATGAGAGAAGGAAGGAACTGTAGTTTGAGGTTGGAGATTGGGTGATGACACACCTCAATAAAGTTAGGCTCCAAAAATGTATTCCCAATAAGTTTCAAATGAGGAGGGTAGGACCATGTAAAGTCCTAGCTAAATATGGGAAAAATTCTTATAAAATAGGCTTACCCAAGGAGCTTTCCATATCTCCTATCTTTAATGTACAATATTTGGTCAAGTAAAAAGGACCTAACATAATAGAGAAAAAACACAACACTGATGTTCATGAAGATGTAAAAGAACTCAAGATCCTTCTTCAACTGAAGCCTCAAGTTGAAATAATCCTAGAATCAAGGATCAAGAAGAAAAAAAGGTGTGGTGTTTACATGGAGCACCTCATCAAGTGGAAACAACAACCAAAATCTTATGCTACTTGGATAGCATAAAATAAATTTAAAAAGATGGGGATCAGTTTGGATCTCATATCTCCTGGAGTTACTTAACTTCCTTGTTGTAGGGGAGAATGGTGCAAGAGCACCTAGGGTATTTAGGCTACCCTATACTCGATTTTGTCTTGTAGGTGACCTTGGAAAAGTCACTAATTAATAAGGACTCAATAAGAGTCCCAAGTGTGTTTGATGTCTTAGAAAGTCCTTAGGATGTGTGGGCAAGTGTTTTCCAAAGTCTACCTAGGATTTGTCTAGTTTTGGTCTTCTTTGTAAAAGTTGCTAACTTAGTCTCTAAGTGGTCAAAGGTCAAGTTGACCTCCCAATATGTGGGAATGAACAAGGAAAAAGGTTAAATAAGTCTAAATATACCCTTGTGATCAATTTAGACTCTTTTAGAGTGATCTAAGGGAAGATGACAAAAAAGGTTGTAAAAGTTGTCAATGACAACTTTGCAACTTTTAAAAAGTTGTCATGACAAGATTAGACCAGTTTGTCCTAAGGCATAAGAAATAAATTAAGGGTTAGTTTGGGTAGTTTTTATCAAAACATGGACCTATTTAAGACCAAATCCAACTAGTGTTAAAGGTTGGCATCATTGTATAGTCATTTACACAAGTTTAATATACTGGTTTTCTTTGCAAATTGGGAATAGTGAAAAGAACTCGATCATCCAAGTGAACCATGGATTTTTTTGAGAAAGATCTTTGCATATTTTCTTAGTATTTTGCATATAGTTCATTTTGGTGTGCAATTTTAGGTTAGAGTTTTTGTTTTACTATCTTAAAATAAAACTTTCCTCTGTGACCAGTTCACTGGTCCATACAGAGTTGAGAGTCCAAAATAGGCTATAGCATGAGTTCCACTGGTGGGTTATGTATGACCTTGTAGAATATGCTAGGGAAATGTACATACTTTGTAAATATGGAGTCTTGTCTTAATTGATATCAATCCCTAGGAGAGTCTCAATGAACCCAACTAGGAGGCTTGATAGTTGCAGACCAGAGATGGAAGGTTTTAAGGATTGGTAAACACAATCCAAAGTCATGGTGTTGAAGAAAAATGATCAAAGAGTCAGGGTAATGGAGGAGAAGAGATGGTAAAGACTTTGAAGTGATTTTTGAGATCAATTTTCCATTGTAACCAAGAAAAGCTTGTAGCCCTTAAAAATAGGCCTAAATATAGAAAGGACATGTACGAACACATTGAGGCTTGGGAACCCTAAAAATCCTTGAGGTCTTCGAAAAGGGTATCTGGAACACAAGTTGTTTTGGGACCTTGCATGGAAATTTCCAGATCTATTTCCTGAGAGGAGTGTTAGGAGACCTAATTAGGCCTAAAAAGGCTACTAGCCCTTTTTGGCTAAATTTAAGGAGATTGACTAATAATCCTAGAATATTGGAAACAAAATCATCTCAAAACCAATGAAAGTGAACAATTAGGAGGCCTTCCATATAGATTATAAAAGAATCAAGTGTGGTGGTGTATGAAGATGGACTTAGAGAGTTGATTCCATGAAGGGTGAATGGAGTTAGATTTGGTTTGCACTTGGTAGTGAGGTCTTGGTGTGAGGAGTGATTGAGAAGAGAGTTTCTCTAGTGTAGGGTCTTGAAAGAACCCTAGAAAGTTCAAGAGAGAGACCTAGAAGGAGTCCTAAAGGGTTAGGAATTTGTGACAAGAGACCCCCCTATCACTAACTATTATATATGCAAGGGTTAGAATATTACACACCTGAGATGCATTTGAGAAGATTATTGGGAGATTGCTAAGAAGTCTTACAATCCTCCTCTAGATCTTTCTACTACTACTACTATAGATAAGAAGAAGAAATTTGAGTCCAATATCAGAGTAAAAGAAGTATTGTTGAGTGCCTTATCAAATACAAAATATACAAATGTCATGGAATTAGAGACTGCACATTAGATATGGAAAAGATTAGAAGTTTTGTATAAAGGATATGTGAAGGGAAGTATGAAGCTTTGAAGATGAGAGAGGATGAAAATATCAGTTCTTACATACTAAAGGTGAATGAGCTTGTTTGTGGAATCAGAGGCATTGGTAGAACATTGGAGGAAGATGAAATTATTTCAAAGATAGATAGATCTTTGCCTCATGCTTACAATCACAAGGTTGTTACTATTGAAGATATCAAGATCGTGGTACTAGTAGCAAGAGACGCATTGGTTGGTAAGTTAGCTTCCTTTGAAATGAGAGAATTTGGTGATAGGATTCCTAAAGTTGAATCTCCATTTAAAGCTACTATTTCTAAGGATAAGAAAATACATGACCCTTGAGAAAGTTCATCGAAGTATGGATCTAGCTATGCAAAGGAATTGGAAGAAATTGAGGAAGAGGAGAGAAAACTTGAAGAACTTGAAGCCCTAATTGCTAAGAGACTTCCTAAGAGAGCTGGTAAGTATGAATGAAAGTTACCTTTGAAATGTTTTTCATGTAATAAAATTGGTCATTTTTCTTCTAGATGTCCTAAGAGACTATCAAAGCATAAGCTTAGGGAATTTCAATCTAAATATAAGAAGTGCTACTTTGATGATAGTGAAGGTGTAACTAATGATGAATTTGAAAAGAGTGAAGATGATATTGTATTTATTTCTATCAAAGATGAGAACCCTAGTTTCTTAAATGAGGAAAAATCCTTAGTTACACATATTGAAGAAAAGGATGAATGGGTGATAGACAATGGTTGTTCATATCACATGACCAGTGACAAAAGAAAATTTGTGAAGTTGGAAAGGTATGATGGTGGCGTTGTTAGATTTGGTGACAATAATCCTTGTGTGATCAAAGGTATAGGTTCCATTACACTTGATGGTAAGAATAAAGTTGGTGGTGTTTTATATGTTAATTGTTTAAATAATAATCTTTTGAGTGTTGGACAACTAGTTAACAAAGGTTATAATCTACAATTCAAGTATGAAAAGTGCAAAATCATTGGAAGTTTAGGAGTTGAGATTGCTTTCAGGACAAATACCAAAGATAATGTATTTCATGTGAATAGTGGAAAAAATAGATGTCTAATTTCTCAAGTTGATGTCAATTGGTTATAGCACAAAAGATTTTGTCATGTAAACTTTGATAACATTGTGAACATAAGCAATACTATAGGAGTGAGAGATTTACCTAAACTATTGAAGCCTTCTAATGTAATCTGTAAGGAATGTTAAATGGGTAAGCTAACTAGATCTCTTTCAAAAGCAAGACTTATTCTTCAAGTGGATTGTTAGATCTAGTACATATTGATTTTTGTGGCCTTGCTAGAACTAGAAGTTATTATGGATATAGATATTTCATATTAATCATTCATGATTATTCAAGAATGATGTAGTTTACATTTTTAAAGGAGAAATTTGAAGCTTTTGACAAATTCAATATTTTCAAATATATGATAGAAATTGAAATAGGTACAAAAATGAAATTTCCAAGATTTGATCAAGGTGGATAATTTACATCTAGTGAATTTAATGCATTTTGTGAAGAGCATGAGATAAAAAGGAAAATGCCTGCACCATAGACCCCACAATAGAATGGAATTGTAGAAAGAATAAATAGAACTATCCTAGATACTACAAGGACCATGATGATTGAATGGAATGTACACCATTTTTATTAGAGCGAAGCAGTTAGCACTACAATCTACACATTAAACCGAGTTCAAATCAAGTAAGGCACTGGTAAGACCCCTTATGAGCTATGGTATGGTCATGTTCCCATAGTGAAATGTTTTAAAATTTTTGGAAGCAAGTGTTACATCAAAAGAGATGAAGATTAAGGGAAAGTTGATCCTATATGTGATGAAGGTATCTTTCTTGCTTATTCTACAAAGAGAAAATCATACAAGTGTAACAATAATAGGTTGAGAAGGGTAATTGAAAGTGATAATGTTAAAGTGGATGAAAGCTATAAGAAAAAAGATAGATCTTATAGATATGAATCATATGGTGAAGAAAAAAATCGGGAAATGCAAGCACAAAATTAGAATTAGAACAGTTTGATAGATCAAGATGAAGAAGTTGCAAATGAGGAAGAAGTGGAGACATGCAAGTCAGCTACAAATGCAAATCCGAAGACTCCAAGGTATGTAAGGATAAATCATTCTAAAAATCAGATTATTGGTGATAGGAATCAAGGTGTTCAAACTAGAGGAAGACTTACTAGAAATAGAGATGAGATTTGTTTAATTTATAAGATTGAACATAAGGATGTTGATGAAGTATGCAAAGATGAAATTTGGATTAAATATTTGGAAGAAGAATTGGAACAAATTGAAAAGAACAAGACATAGATCCTAGTTCCTAAACCTCAGGACAAGAATTTGATAAAAAATAAATGGGTATTCAAGAAAAAATTTAATGTAGACGACGAAGTGGTAAGGAATAAAGCTAGCCTTGTTTGTAAGGGATACTCTCAAATGTAAGGTATTATCTTTGAGGAGACCTTTTCTCCTATTTTTAATATAAGAAGCAACCTAATAAGGGGTATGACCCATATAGAATAACAACAAAAGGGGGTTGACCTTTATAAAGCTACAACCATAAGGTTGTCAATAAAATAATAGCACAAACTATTGTGCATGAAGAACAAGAGCCACCATAAGAGACACACTATCAACAAATAACTTCTATAGAAATATTACTAGTAGAGTACAAACCAAAAAAGGCCAAATACAATGCTCAACCAACTATCTACTAGCCAAATCATTACAAATACCCTTGGTATTGATAGGGTTGTCAAAGAACTTCTTTTGAATAGCAACATCACCTTGGTTGCTAGAATTGAAGTTGTTAGAATGTTTCTTGCATATGCTACTTACAAAAATTTAAGGTGTATCAGATGGATGTTAAATATGCAATTCTGAAGGGAGAGTTGGAAGAGGAAATTTATGTTGAACAACTTGATGGATTTTGTTTGATTGATTAGAATGACATTGTTTGTTGATTAAAGAAAGAATTGTATGTATTGAAACAAGCCCCTAGAGCCTGGTACACTAGATTGGATAAGTATTTGTTGAAACTTGGTTTCAATAAAGGTACTATTGATAGTAACTTGTACTTCAAAATTGATCATGATAATATTCTGATTGTTGAAGTCTTTGTGGATGATATCATTTTTGGTGATGACGACAAGTTGAGTAAAGAATTTACTAATCAGATGCAAAAAGAGTTTGAGATGTCCATGATAGGTGAGATGAAATTATTTCTTGGTCTGCAAATTACTCAATCAAAAAAAAGTATTTTCATATTTTAGTCCAAGTATGTGAAAGAATTGTTGAAGAAATTTGGTATGGACGATTGGAAACCAGTTTGTACTCCTATGGTTACCGATTGTAAATTGACAAGGGATGATGATTCTACGAAGGCAAACCAAACAAGGTATAGATTTATGATCGTTGGATTATTGTACTTGACACAGACTTGGCCTGACATTATGAATGCAGTCTACATTGTTGCTAAATTTTAAGAAGAACCAAAAGAATCACATGTTGTTTCTATTAAAAGAATATTTAGATACTTGAAAGGAACAATTGACTATGGTTTGTGGTATGGTAAGGATAATGTTTTTACATTAATTACTTTTATTGATGTAGATTGGGTAGGTAATGTGGATGACAAAAAGAGTACAAGTGGAAGAATATTCTTCTTAGGTAAGAGGTTAGTTTTATGGTCAAGTAAAAAGAAAAATTATATATCACAATCTACTGTTGAGACTGAGTATGTTGTTGTTGATGTTAATTGTACACAAGTGGTATGGATGACGCAAATGTTGAAAGATAAAAGATTAAGTATTGATGAACCAATTTATATATATTGTGATAACTCAAGTGTTATCAATACCTCAAAGATTATTGTGTTACATTCAAAGACAAAGCATATATCTATCAAATATCATTTCTTGAGATATAAGTTTAGTGAAAGATAATATAGATTGTCCAATATGTGTCTATTAAAGAGAAGATTGCAGATATCTTCACAAAGACCTTGCGAAAGGATACTTTTGAGTATCTTTGAGGTAAACTTTGGGTGATTTCCCCTCCTGATAAAAGCTTGATATGCATTAATGTGCATCTGTCCAATGTTCTTACATAGATTATTATTGATCTAGATTGATGTTTTGGTGGTTTCTACTTAGGAGAATTAGTTAGTCTTGTGAGGAATGCTATTTAGTTTTTGGGAAGATATATTCAATTGATATGATGTTTTTGGCTTCTATGACTTAGTGCATATACATGCCTTTGTAATTGATGTCAAAGGGAGAGAGATAGTCATGTGAAAAAAGAGTATGATACTAAGGGGGAGTGATTGTTCTCGGATGAAGAATATTTTTTAGAGAAACTCTAAAAAATAATATTGTGGATATTGTTGGTAGAATTGTTGGCACTATATTGTTTTGATTTCTTTGTGCATTAATCATTTTCCACATCATATATTGCCATAAATACCAAAGGAGGAGATTGTTGGATATTATTGGATTATCATGCACATATGTGATGACATTGATGTTTTTTCATTGATGTCAACATATTCCTACTATTTGTGATAGTGTTCTTAGTATGTTCAGTGAGAAGATTTTTTTTCTTATGGCTACTATATTGAAGATTGAATGTTGCATATGTACAAATGGTTTCAAGGATGTCTATATTTGACCTATGTCAATTTATAAATGTTCACATGGTGATTTGAATGAGTTATGGTTGATTGATCAGAGGCTGGTATATTGGATGTTCAAGAAGAGACAATGTTTCAATGTTTGGATCAATGTAGTTTGATCATTCAATATTTATGATTACTAACCTAGTGGTGAGTTTAGGAGATGGATTTGTGTCCTTATCTTGAGTGGTTCATGATTTGGATGCTGGAAAGCTATCTTTCTTGAGTGATAAAGATTATTGATTGGTGTTCTTGATGAACAGTGCAAGGATGATGATGAATTATAAGACAAAGTTGTTTTGGTCATTTCTAAAGCATTTCATGTTGCTTGCAGATGTTTCTATACCATGCTCTATTCGTGTTGCTAGATTGCATTGAGGTATGTGATCGAATTTGGTGATTTTCATGTGGCATGTTGGTGTTCTCTTTGTTCTTGGCCAATATGGCATTGTAGCATGTTACGATGGATCATAGCGTGATTTATGGAGTTGGAGTGTGTTCGAGAATGAAGATTTGGATCCTTACTATGTCTTTGCTGACATGTTTTGGATCACATTGATTATTGTATTGTATTTGATTAGATATTTGTAATTAAGGTTTTAAGGTTGATGTCGACCTTGTTTATTTCTACAAGGTTGATGGAATGTATAAAAAGATGTAATCATTTGTAATTGTGAAGGTATGAGAGAGGATCATGCATGTGTATGATATATTGTGGGAAGAGGTGTGAGTGGAATATGCAATTGAGGTAGATATCTGATGTATAATATACTTTATTAGAACTGTATTGGCATGTTGAGGATGCGATTAGTCATTTCATGATTTGTGGATTGTAGTCCATAGTGGATTGTTGTCCATCTATTTGTTGTAAGGCAGTGAGCCTTACTTTGGGTTGTAGCCCTCATTTTATTTGAGTAGTGAGCTCTAAGAAGTGTGCTTGAATGCACGTGCATTCCCCTTGTATTACTCTTAATCGAGTATAGTGATTTTAATAGAGTACATCATCTTGTGAGTTTGATCCCCACTGTGGTTTTTCCCCTAACGAGGTTTCTATGTCAAAAATCTTGGTGTTATGTGTTTCTTAATGTGTTTTGATCTCACTTTAATCTTTATCATTCAAATATAAGATTTAAAGTATACAATTTGATTGAGGTTTCAAGTTTTGGGACACAACTGATTCACCCCCCTCTCAATTGTGTGTGTTGCCTTGTTCCTAATAGAATTAATTTAAATTCAAAATTGGGGGAAATGGGAATGATCATTTAATTAATTATAACTAGAAGTTTATTTAATTAAGTAGGGTCAAGGACTGTAGATAAACTAAATGAATTAATTTACCTGGGACTATAGAAGACAATGGGACATCAATCAAATAATTAAATTATTTAATTTAATATTATGATTATGGAGGAAGATGATTATGATTAATTTGATCAAATATCAATGATAAGATTTAGGTGTCTACAATTGGGAACCATCTTTTACATTCTATGCATTTATACTTTGTACCTAATGCATGTGTTATAGTAATGGAGCATTTACTTGATTAATTATTTAATTACTTAGGCCCATTTTCACTACATGTTACTTGAGCTTACTTAGGTAATTTTCTTTTTTTTCTTCCCAAGTCATACAACAATGACACATGCCATGATCTTCATCTATCCTCACTTAAGGTTTCTATAGAGTTTATTTTTTCCTTTTTAGTTTTCCTTTTATAAGGACTTATTATTTGTAATTGATTATTAGGATGCACAATATGATTCATTACTTCTTTGGATCAATTATCTCTTTGCCTCCATAGGTTAGTTTTCTCTCTCTTTGTGTGGGAGTTGTATAGGCTTGAGGAATCTAATTCCAACAATATTCGATATAAGAATTCTAGTACCATAATTTACATAACTATATAAATAAAGAATAAATTAATATATTCTTTAATAATTTAAAATAATATTTATTAAATAAAATTTTAGATAGAGATTTAAATCAACTCCTAAGGATATGAGTGCATGCCATAATGAAAGTAGAGAACTAATTGCTACTATTTTAGATGATTTGATATTAAAAAAAATAATTTACTACCTCTAATTTATGGTCTATAATGAGAATGCAAAATATAAACTAAATACAATTCATAAGCATTCACAAAAAAAAAAATTGGAATTGAAAAAACATGCATAAATTAGGCACTAACGAAACCCCTTAATTAGTGATTTTTTTGGTGGAGGCCAATCTAGAGTTGCTTGGATCTTTTAGTGATCCACTTGGACTCCTTTAGCACTAATAATGTGTCCTAAGTTTAAGATCTCTATCATATATCCTTAGGTTGTTGCATGCTTATTTTTGTGGCTATTTTGGTGGCAATTGTAATATAAATACATATTATTTGGCTCGTGGTTTGATCCCTATCTCCACCCATTTCATTGCAACTTGTACATATTCCCATACATTTGCCATTTATTTATCCTTATTTCATTCCCAATTACATTTACTTTTGTACATTCACTCTACACCTTGAAATTAACATATTACCCTTAAGGTTCATTTTTAAGTGACTTAGTATTGGTTGGATTCAATCTTGCGGCATGTAAGAAGGAACACAAAATTAAACTCCAAAATTTAAATTCCAAATTTCTTACCCCTTTCACTAGCTTTCATGAGTCTACTTGGAATACCTCTATGTGACATGTATCCATGTTTTTAGCTTATTTACAACAAATATATAAGAAAGAATTGTGTAGGAATGCAAAAGGACAAGGAATAACAAGAACCTAACAAAGATTTCAATTTTCTAAAGAGTAGAGAATTGCATTTATATATAGGCCATATGCATGTTAAAGGTGGATATTATCTTTGATATTTGTCATCATTATCAATCTAGTCCACTAAGGGGACTTGGTTTTAAAGAACACGATCACTTATTGAATCAACAATCTCCTTATAAGTTATTCTCAAACACTACTTTTGCACATTCGTTTATTGGGAAGGTTAAGACAAGTAGACTAATTGAGGTACATCTTATCAAAACAATTTTGAGTGTATTTATCAACAATTGAGAATATTGAACCATACAAAGTTTCGATATGTGTATATTCTTTGGCAAATTTGTCATATAGGAGGAATTCATTTTTAAGTAGTGACAAATAGATTCAACACAATATCAAGATATTTATCTATAATTAAATGTAAACTAAAGACCTCTCTACCTACAATATTCATTGTTTTAAATATAAATATTTTATTACAACTATAAATTCTACTTGAATTATTTCAATTAATTATTAAATTACATTTATGTAACATAAATAACCATGTTTATTCCTCTATACTATTAAAATCTAAAAGAAACAAAACTCTAAGACATCAATCTATAATTCGATATCACAAATATTTAAAATAGTCTTAAATAAAACTTACAAATTATAATATAAAAATATCAAATATAAGAAACTTTATTCTCTAATTTTTTATAGAGAATTTATCATCCTCTTTGTTTTTTTTCCTTTAATTAGTCTAACATCTAAAAACCCACAAATTATAATATTAAAAATGAGTACACGGAATCTAAGTTTTTTTAAATGGAGGATTTTATCATCCTCTTGTTTTTTTTGAAAAGTCAAACATGTAAAATAAAAAATGCTTGTTGTAGAGGAAGCATCGGCTTTCCAAGGCAAGCGGCCATACAAAATGTGGTGAAATAGATCAGAGAAAGCAGCTTAACAACAAAAAACCAGCATTATATAATTAATTGAAAGTGAGCGGGGAAACTTTGAAAGCTTTCGGCTATGGCTACAATCGCTCAGGCAATGTCACCTGCAACCAACAAGAATAAATTCTATAAAGTCAAACACTTAGATAACTTGTATAGCCAAGTGCGCATCAAAACCGCTACCTCCCTGTAATAAATTTAAAGATAAATAAATATAGAAAAGCCCAAACGCAAGGCAGAGTCGCATAATCTTGTAAAGCGCCTTCCCCAGTCTCGATGAATAAACAATTAAAAATTGTTATATTCAAATTTAGCCCGGGTTTGCCCATAAAAAATTTGTACTTTAAAATTCCCAGAGAACGAAGTATAAAGGGAATGTGAGACATATTTTACCAGGGAAGAGAGGGAGGAGAAAAAATTGCAGAATGAAAAGGTCAAAAACTTCAAGCAGCGTTGATTTTCAGGTACCCCTATTTTTTTCATTGCGGCGGAATTAGATTGAGAAAAGAGTACAGGAGCTCGGAATTGAATTTTTATTTTTAAAATTTTCGTGAAGGCAGAGGTTTGCTGCATAGTTATCATTTTATTTATGGTTTTGGGCAGGGTTCTTTGGATAATTATAATTTTATTTTGAGTGATTTTTAAAAAAAAAATCAAAAAAATCAGGGTTTGATGGATGATCAGGTTTTTATTTTAAGTGATTTTTTAGAGGCAGGGTATTTTGTTTCGAGTGATTTTGGCAAGGCAGGGATTTGTTTGGATGATTATCATTTTATTTTGAGTGATAATTAGATTAGTTAAGGTTCTTGGTATTGGCCAGTCTATTATTGCCTTGATCTTTTTTTCATCTACGTTGACTCCTTGGGTGTTGATTTTGTGCCCTAAAAACAAAAATTTGTCCATTCTAAATTCACTCTTGGATATCTAAGCAAACAATGACTGCTGTTCAAGTATCCAGAAAACTTCATCGAAGTGTCTTAAGTGGTCTTCCTAGGTTTTTGTATAATCAATATCATCAAAGAACACCAAGAGGAATTTCCTTAATTGTTTGCTAGCAAGTGGTTCATGCAAGATTCGAAAGTAACAGGGCATTGGTTAGTTCAAATGGTAAGACTAGAAATTTGAAATGCCCAAAATGATATCTAAAGGCTGTTTTGCGAGTTATTTCTTTCCTCATCCTAATTTGATGATACCAAGAATGTAGGTCTATCTTTGAGAAGTATATTGCCCCATGAAATTCATCAATTAACTCATCTACCCTAGGGGTGGGGTTACTATTCTTAATTGTTTTTTTGTTTAGGTCCTTATAATCTGCACATGTTCTCATAGTGCCATCCTTCTACCTATGGAGGAAGCAAAAGGGTTATGAATAGATTGAGTATGCCCCCTCTCAAGTAATTGCTTAATGGTTTTCTCAATTTCTTCTTTATATTTTCTTGAGTGGTGGTAGAGTTTGGGAATAACGAGTTTGGCCCCTTCTTCTAGCTCTATAGTATCTTCAAAACCCCTCTTAGGAGGTAGCTCTGGTGGAATGTCTTTAAAGACCTTATTTTTGTTTAGGATAGATTGAATGTCAACATGTATGGTCTTCCCTCCATTACTTGAAGATCTATTGAGTATCATAAATTGTGCTGCGCACTTCACTTGTCCATGCCTGAAATCTCTTTCCATTCTTTTGGATGATACCACCTGTTGGTGTGTATTTTATGACATAGACAACACTGAATAAAATACCAGGGGTACTTGAAGTCTCCAATGTGCTAAACAGCCAAACTGTGTGATCACAAAGACAACTCCAAGGTTCCAAATGTGTGTGGTTTTTGCTGTTCAGGATACACTCTCATGGTAGGATGATTTTCTGAAAACCTTCAAGAGGACTTACATGGTTACTCAAGATTTCATCATTCAACTTTTGAATTTTTCGTTTTCTATTTTCTTGGGATTTTTTTGGTTTTACGAAGATTTCTAAAACAAAGTGCCAAAGAGGAGGGTTTGAGAAGATAATTCTAACTCTAAGCTAATTCTATTCTAATCCTATGAACTCAGGAGACAAGATTGCAGTAGTGGAAATTAAAACCTATCCTTGCTTTGCCAAATTCAACAATTCCACAAGGACGGTGCTATCTTCTGAGGCATTTCAAAAGATTTTCACAATAGAAGTTAAATATTCCCAAATTGTATCATCTTTAAACCTTCTTGAACTTGGAACTTTCTCCTTTTTGAATGTTCTTCGATCCAGGATTTTAGACTTCTTGGTGTGAACTTTGAAATCTGGAAGATGTCTTTGAGATCTTCCCTTGTTCATCCATCCTTCTTTCTGTCTTGTAATTCTTCGTAGGTGATGAAGTCCTTGGTTGTGTTTGTTTTTCTCATTTGTGAATGTCGTCTTTCCTTATACCATTTTAATTTCTTCCTTTGATCTTGATCTCTGGAAATCTCGGGTTGTTGTAGCATCTCCTTCTGTAATGTCCCTTCCTATTCTCCTTTTGTAATTTCCTTCCTATTGCTGTTGACTATCAATTCTCTGTCACTGAGTATCTTTTTATTCTTTATCTGCTGTTTCATTTTCCTTTATGTTGAGTGACAAATGTATTTATAATCCCTAGGGTTAATGACGATTATGTTAATGACTTAATCACATAAAAACTTGGGTTGGTATTATTGAATCACATCCTTATATATGGTAATTCCTGACCATGTTTAATTGCCTCAACATCATTACATACTCAATGCATAAATCAGTATCATTAATTTATATCAATGATGCCATTCCCGTTATATTTTAATTGATAACCATCTCCTTTATTAATGTTCGCCCAACCTTAATCTTGATTGGATTAGCTTGTATGCTCATCATTATCACTTGGTCTTAGCTGTCGAAAATTCTCTGTAATGTTTAATGCATTTTGGTGTGCTATGGATCAATATCTTATGGTCCTCTTATCAATTCTTAATACCCTGTTATTTACTCTCGACATGACTCTTGATATTGTTCTCTTATTTGACTGACGATGGATGCCCATAGAGTTCTTTCGTATGTAATGGTTTCTAACTTACTTTCTCTCGCCGTGTATTCTACTGTGATGTTCTTTGCTATTCTCCCTTTAGTGGTCTTCGATTATTATAATATCTTTTTACATCTTCTTTTCGTTATGTATCCTTTCTATTGTATATCCTCTTGGTTGATTTGCTGTAGTGAAAGAACTTTTGAATCTTCGTTGAATAACCCTATTCAGATGCTTGATCAAACTCGTGTCCTCTATTCGCGTGGCTTCCATATCCTGGTCGATGCTATTATACGTTGCTTGATTCTCCCCCTGGTAGCCTTTTAGATATTCTCACTGCGGCTATGTTCTTCCAAAATGATTCACACCGTAATTCCTTTATCTCCCCCTTAGCACGCTGCTATTCCCTTCCTCTTATACCTCCGTAGGAAGAGGTCGCGACTCTTCTATGGTCGCTGAATAGTTAATATAGTTTTATACAAATATTATTATTCATTTATGATACGTTGATTATTAGTCTTTTTAATATTTGATATTTATATAATATATATTATTAATATATTATATAATCTATCATATTATAATCACATTTATTATTTATTACTTCATATCTATTATTATTTATTTAGGAATTATAATATTATTTAGTTTATAATTATTATATTTATTTATTAATAATATTAACAATATATTCTTCCTTTATTATAATTGATTATATATTATAATTTATTATTATGATTTATTTATAATTATATTTATTTTATTTTATTTTTCTATTATTTAATCTTATATTTAATTTCTATTATCATTAAATTATGCTCCGGAAAGGGGACATTACAGTCCGCCCTTCCCAAATTTGCTTGTCCTCATGCAATTCAAACCTCCAATGTGAGTGGTGACTTGCTATGTCGATATCTAATCCAATGATCCTGAAATGACAATCTCAACCTGAGGTTAGAACTGTAATATATTCATAAATATAAATTTATCAACTTGAAAATATTCCATCATATTATTCAATTTAAAATACTAAGAGTAATTCAATTATGGAACTTATCTTGATGTACTATAGTACTTATGTTCCCCTTTGTTAAGTGTTGCTTTCTCCCGGAATGTCGTACTCAAGTTTTGACACTCACCAAGAATTCCCCTTTGATCAAGCTTTGACACTCACAAAAAATGTTCTCTGCCAAGAATGGCGGCGCCCACCAAGAACGCCCTCTGCCAAGCATGGTGACGCTCGCCAAGAACGCCCTCTGCCAAGAATGGCGATGCTCACCAAGAGCATCCTCTACCAAGCATGGCGATGTTCACTAAGAACGCCCTCTATGGCCGACAGTTACTAGCAATGCCCTCTATAACTGACATTCATTAAGAATGCCCTCTATGGTCGACATTTACTAACAAAAGCTCTCTATGGACGACATTCATCAAGAATGCCTTCTATGGCCGACATTCACTAGCAAAGCCCTCTATGGCCGACATTTACTAGGAATGTCCTCTATGGCCCATATTCACTAGGAGTGCCCTCTATGGCCGACATTCATTAAGAATGCCCTCTATGGCCGACATTCACTAGCAATGCCCTCTATGGCCGACATTCATCAGGAATGCCCTCTATGGCCGACATTTACTAGGAGTGCCCTCTATGACCGACATTCATCAAGAATGCCCTCGGTGGTCGACATTCACTAGGAATACCCTCTATGGCTGACATTCGTTAAGAATGCCCTCTATGGCCAACATTCACTAGTAATGCCCTCTATGGCCGACATTCATCAAGAATGCCCTCTATGGCCGACATTTACTAGGAATGCCCTCTACCAAAAATATCTTGGATCTCTGGATTCCCTTTAGGAATCTTGACATTCATCACGAATGCCCTCTAAAAATCTTGGATCTCTGGTTTGTCATTCACTAGGCATGTTCCTCTTTAATTCTGCTATAAGTTTTCCATAAAACTCTCTTTACTATTTTGTTATAATGAAGTTCTTTATGCTCTCTTAAGCCTGCTTTAAATCTGATCACATTTCTACCATAATATGATCCATCAAGTTCTCTCTCAATGTCTTCTATCACTCTTCTTCTCATGCTGGTATTAGAGTGACAGTAAATCTATCATAACTAATTACAATCTTCTTTGTTTTATCAATGCCTGAATTCACTTGTCAATTGAATGATTTGTTTTGATTGACGAGGGATTTGAGATTGCTTGATTCCTTGTTTTGATGTTTTACCCTGCAGGATGGCAGGATCATGCTCTGATACCATTGTAATGTCCCTTCCTATTCTCCTTTTGTAATTTCCTTCCTATTGCTGTTGACTATCAATTCTCTGTCACTGAGTATCTTTTTATTCTTTATCTGTTGTTTCATTTTCCTTTATGTTGAGTAACAAATGTATTTATAATCCCTAGAGTTAATGACGATTATGTTAATGACTTCATCACATAAAAACTTGGGTTGGTATTATTGAATCGCATCCTTATATATGGTAATTCCTGACCATGTTTAATTGCCTCAACATCCTTACATACTCAATGCATAAATTAGTATCATTAATTTATATCAATGATGCTATTCCCGTTATATTTTAATTGATAACCATCTCCTTTATTAATGTTCGCCCAACCTTAATCTTGATCAGATTAGCCTGTATGCTCATCATTATCACTTGGTCTTAGTCGTCGAAAATTCTCTGTAATGTTTAATGCATTTTGGTGTGCTATGGATCAATATCTTATGGTCCTCTTATCAATTCTTAATACCTTGTTATTTACTCTCGACATGACTCTTGATATTGTTCTCTTATTTGACTGACGATGGATGCCCATAGAGTTCTTTCGTATGTAATGGTTTCTAACTTACTTTCTCTCGCCGTGTATTCTACCGTGATGTTCTTTGCTATTCTCCCTTTAGTGGTCTTCGATTATTATAATATCTTTTTACATCTTTTCGTTATGTATCCTTTCTATTGTATATCCTCCTTGTTGATTTGCTGTAGTGAAAGACCTTTTGAATCTCTTTTGAATCTCCGTTGAATAACCCTATTCAGATGCTTGATCAAACTCATGTCCTCTATTCGTGTGGCTTCCATATCCTGGTCGATGCTATTATACGTTGCTTGATTCTCCCCCTGTTAGCCTTTCAGATATTCTCACTGCGGCTATGTTCTTCCAAAATGATTCACACCGTAATTCCTTTATCTCCCCCTTAGCACGCTGCTATTCCCTTCCTCTTATACCTCCGTAGGAAGAGGTCGCAACTCTTCTATGGTTGTTGAATAGTTAATATAGTTTTATACAAATATTATTATTCATTTATGATACGTTGATTATTAGTCTTTTTAATATTTGATATTTATATAATATATATTATTAATATATTATATAATCTATCATATTATAATCACATTTATTATTTATTACTTCATATCTATTATTATTTATTTAGGAATTATAATATTATTTATTTTATAATTATTATATTTATTTATTAGTAATATTAACAATATATTCTTCCATTATTATAATTGATTATATATTATAATTTATTATTATGATTTATTTATAATTATATTTATTTTATTTTATTTTTCTATTATTTAATCTTATATTTAATTTCTATTATCATTAAATTATGCTCCGGAAAGGGGACATTACACCTTCATCTTTGTCTTTAATCTGGAAATAGCCTAATGAATTTTGGAAATGAAGTCCCGTCCTTGGAAATGCACTTTCAGGTTTGATTTTCAGGAAATTTCCCATACTTATTTTCACTATTGCTTCCTTGGCAATTTCACCCTCTAAAAATCTTCTCTCTTCATAATTCACCCCTTCTCTCCCTTGTACCCCTTCTTTTCCATGCATAAACTTAATGTTTCCCTTTGAAACTTGGCCTTTTCCTCTTTCCCACTTGGAATTTTCTTTGGATACTTGGCAATTTCAAGCTCACATGAATTTGGATTTCACAATTTTCAAACTTTTCTTTGGCTTGAGAGAGTGAATTTCATCTCTTGGTTTGCATTCTTTACCTAGGTTGTCAACACTTAGCCAATTTTTCATCATGAGATGGCGGACTTTGCTTGTGCTTGTGGATTTTTTCTCAACTTTCCTTGGCGGATTTCACTTGGAAACAATAATTTTTATACTTCTTGAGGGGACTTCATGTGTGTTTGTGGAATTAGCCATGCCTTAAACATGTTTTCTTTGTGCAGAATTGTGGAATTTCCATCTCCTGATCAAACTTCATCACGTCCTTAGGAATTTCTCTCCTGATACTCAATGAATTTGCAATTCTTAACTAGATTTGGATTTCACCATGGATTGTGGATTTCCTTCATGTGAGGTCAGACTTCATGATGATTTGAGGATTTTGCCACGCCTTAGACAAATTTCTCATCTTTTCAAGGCGGAATTTATCTTGGTTTGAGAAATTTCTTTACTATATTTTCCTCATTGTATTAACACAGTGTTACCAGGAGACCTGTCTCCTACCCACTGAGATGCGTCTCGGAGACCTCCAATACCGGAGACATGTCTCTAGGTACCAGAGACATCCCCAAAAAAATCCTGATGCACGGGGTTTTTCTGGTTGCCGTCTTCAAAGTCTCCGTACCAACAATTGATGTTTCTCACCAAAAACATAGGGCATAAGGTGTTATAAAAACTCTTAACTCTTAACTCTTAAAACTCTTAAATTGATTGTCACGCTTGTGACAATCAGTATTACTTATCTATTAGTAATGATAATGATAGCCACTATAGTCTTCTAATCAATTTTCTCAATTGCCTCTCTAGAAAGACTCGTCAATGATGTACAATTATTCACTTTTCTTGTAGTTTCATGATTTACTAACGTTCTTTTAAAGAGTTTACCAGAATGGTAATAAGAGATCTTTGCATAACATCAATTCAACTGTTGGAAAAAATGGAAGCCACTGAGTATGTCCAGCCTTGTCAAATATCTTATAGGGACAAATCCATGCAAACCTTCTCCACTATCAGAAGAACAATACAAAATTTCTCATAATCACACATCTCATATCCTTTGGCATGTGTATCAATATCAAACTATCAATATTTCTGAATTTCAATATGTAATGACAATCTAATATGAAATATATATTGTGAGTTTTGAACTCTTTCACTCTTCAACAGCAATGACTTTTGACTTTTGTGTATCTAAACTTAAAAGTTAATGTTAATGTTTACCACTATTCTTGTTTTCAAAGTTCTATGTCATGATATTTTCTACAAATTATTAAATTATATTAAACAAAAATTGACATCTCCAAGAACCCCCGTCTCCTATTTTTGAAAATTACCCGTACCAGTACCAGTCTCCAAAGTCTCCAAGTACCCCCGTCTCCTAGTAACCTTGTATTAACATCTACCTCTTGCAAAGATTAAAAAAATTCTAAGTTAGGAGAGGGTATGACATTTATGGATACAAAGTATGGAACTTTAATTAAATCTTATTCTAATTTCACTTTGCATTCCTACGTCCAAAATTCATCTTCAATCCTTTAAAATTTGAATTTTCAGTCAAGAATTAGGACTGAAAGTTGATAAAACAAGGATGAAAATACTGAATCTGCCCCAATTTTGAAAATTTTCAGATTGAAATCTTGAATTTTGAATGAAAATCCCCTTCAAGTCTTCATAAAATCGTTAAAACTTGTCAATCAGATTAGAAAACCCTTTAAAAATTCTCGAGGAATTCTGAAAATCATCTCTAATCTTGAGAAAATTTTGATTTTTGAATGGAATATCGTCAGCAAACATGAAAAGTCCAAGAAATGATATGAAAATCGTCTCTAATCTTGAAAGAAATCAAAATTTTGAATGAAAATTCATCAGAAAACATGAAAAATTCAAGAAATTATCACTAATAATCATGAAATTCAACCTGAAAATTGCCCAAAATTTCTACCTTAGTCTGAAATCTGAAAAGAACTGCTAACTCTAGAGCTGCGATTTCTTGTTTGTGAATGAATACAATGCCAAGCTGTTGTATTTATAGGAAACAAATGGCCATGAAGGGATCGACTTGCCTGTTTTATTCTTTTGTTTTTGTTTGTTTTGTTTTTTCTTTTTCTTTCCTCTAGAATTTCTTTTGATAAGTCTATCCTTATTTTTCTTCTAGAAGTTTTTTTCCAAGTCGACCCCTTTGTATTATTCTAGAATTTTCATGTATGAACAAACTTTGAGGAATTTCTCTCTTTGAGCAAATTTTTATAAAATATAACATTTAAGTATAAGTCACATTATTTTCCTTTCTTATACTTTAAGTTATATTTTATATAAATACTGTCAGGATGTTTGAAAGTGGTTTCAAATCTCTAGGAGTTATATTTTAGATTCTAGATTTTGGAAGATTCTAAATTTTTTAAAACTTAGCTAAATTTCAGTAATTAACATGCTTCCATTAGTGTTCTTTTCGATAGTAGAACAAGGATTCTCCAAGAATTTTCACAATTATGAATGCTTTTCCTCATTTTAAGATCTGAAACATTTTAGCACTTTTCATGCTTCTAATGAAATCCCAGACAAATTTGAAGTGGGAAATAGGAATTTTACACTTGTGCGATTTCACAACTTTTGGCGTTCCCAAAATAGAAACTTCTAAAAATAGAAATCTCAAAAAAGCAAAAAGCAACTTTCTAAAATTAGAAAAAGCAAACAAAAAAATAGGTTCTCGGATTGGCCCCAAAATGCCAAAAATAAAATCTTTTGAAAAAAACAAAAAGTAGAAAAAACAACTTTTCCTAAAAAGTAGTCAAAATTGACCTCAAGCAATGTTGATCTTTGTCCCTTAGCCCTTTTGAACACCTTTGTGGCATCATAAGACTCATTTGGTGATACTTTCTCTCTTTCACTTTTGATGACACACCTGAACTTGGAATGAACTCCTAAACCTCACACTAGCAAGAGGCTGGAGTTTGAAACAAAAACACTTAAACAAAACCCTAAAAACTGAAAAACTGAGGGTCCCCATTTGCAATGGGGCGATGTGTGATAACATCTCAACATCGCTCTTGGGGTCCCATTTGGTAGGTCTTGTAGAATTACTTCTTGGCCATTGTGTTGGAAAGAAAGCTCCATCTTCTAAAAGTCTTGGTAATCTCTTCCTAGGAAATGTAACCATTGGATGCTCAATATGACATCCGTGTCACCCATGTTCACCACATAGAAGTTTTCGTTTATTTGATGTCTTCCTAATGTGATGCTTAGCTGTTGGATTCTTTGTGTACATTTAGTAGTGAATCCATCTGCTATGACTGCCTTGAATCCTTCAAAATTTTTAGTTACTAGTTTCATTTGTCACTAAGCATTTGTCAATAAAATTATGGGTGGCACCACTATCCACTTGGACAGTCACTTTCTATCCTTTTAGAACACTAATGATTTTGAAGGGATGATATCTGGATGCTCCTGAAAGTGTGGCTAATGTACCACTTGTATTTTCTTCATCATCCCATTTCCTTTTCTTCCTTTGGGATTCAAATTCTTCTTCACTCATTTCTTTTTCCAATATTGCTTCTAAGTTGCATGCTTGTTCCCTTTTTGCACATCTATGTCTGTACACCCATTTCTTCTAACTATGAAAACACATTTCTTTCTTTGGAAGCTCTTCCTTGCCTTCCTTTGCATTTCGGGATCGAGGAGGAAATGGTTTTGGTTGCCAATATTCCTTATAGGAGGGTTGGGTATGCGTGTCTTAAGGTAGATTCCTAGAATAGATTTTGTCCTTTGTTGTTGTGACTTCTAATCTCAATACCTTTTGGATTGCATCTTGAAGCAATGTACGATCAAGGGTGGCTACCAAGCCATGGATTGATTCTTTTAATCCCTTAATAAATAGGTACGCGAGCCTACACTTGGTAATACTTGGCACCATAATTGAAATTATTTGAAATTTCGCTACATAATCCTCTACTAAACCTTGTTATTTTAATTGGGTCAACTCCTTGAAATGCTTCTCGAGATGCTTTTGATCAAATCTATCAATACGTTTTTGTGTAAACTCATCATAGACTGTCATATTTTGATGCCATTGGTTGGCAATTCCATGGTGCCACCAATCGTGGGCAACTCCCTCTAAGTGTAGAATGACAAATTTAATAGTATCTTCTTTTGTCATGGGACTAAGAAGTATGTGTAATGCCGCGCCAAGGGACCCTTGTAATATAGGGTAAAACGTGCACTATTTTTTTTTTGTGCAACAATTACATTAACAAGTACATAACATAAGATTCAAATGCATTGAGTAAGTATACAAGAACAACGATCATTTCTCGATTGTGCACAAGTGAAAGTCTTCTCACACCTCCAAGGGTTCCAAGACAACCCATCTACGCAACCAAAATGTAATGTTCACGTTCCTTGAGTTGCTCCCCAAGGGCTTAGACAACGTCCAATGAGCTACAAGGAAACCAAGCCGGTCAATGACTCACGACTACCAATAGAGGAGACTAGGTCAATCCTCAAAATCCACCTAAATAGAGATTCATTTTAAACACCTAATGGAATTGTGTTTCTACGATGATTAAGCATGCAATGTTCATTGACCAAGGTATAAAACCAACTAGAAATCATCATGAAAGCAAGAACAAATTGCTTGGCATTCAAAACCAAGCACACAAATCTAACTAAGTGGAGGCGCTGAAAGAAAACAGAGGCAACAATTTTTAGTCACAAATGCCGATCCACAAAAAATACTTTTTGGTTGTAGTGTCTCAGTCCAGAGAGATGGAGACACTGAATTGTAGGTTCACATAAGGCAAGTGCCAATTTAAAGTTAAATATGTTTTTGAGACCCAAAAAGTCTCAGACCAGTGACGTAGAGGCGCAACTCTACAGGCAGAGGCGTTGATCACCGCAGGCGCCGATTTGAAGGCCCTCCCAAACACTTAGAAAATTGGCTAAAAATTTAACTAAAGCTTATGTTGACTCCAATGTACAGCTTAAATACGTCTAGCTCGACATCACAAAATATTGAATACATAGGCTTGAGGCCAATTCACTCGATTGCATCAATATATACAAGGGAGCAAGTATACAAGGGAATGTAGGTATACACTCATGTAGATCAATGCATACAAAATGTAGATAAATAAAGGCTCCAAAAAGAGAAAACATGGAGAACACTCAACATGATGATGCATGACCACAACGTCACGTCCACAAAACACAATAAATGAAATCCATGGTGCTAGTCAATACTACTGAACCTAGGTGCTAGAGTACCAAGTATAGGGAGCATCAATAATTGCACAAGTCACCCATAGCTTCATGATAATGCTCATTTCCATGTACATTATTCCACAATAAGTTCCAACCCTGTACAACACTTCTCTAGCTTGATTCAAATTTGAAAAGCTCAATACAAACTCACTGCAAACACTAGATAGGTACAACCAACTAAAGTAGATGTTTAACAGCAATTTGCATTCTAAAATCCACCTTCGAACTCAACTACCAATGTAATGGCCCGCTAGGGAACCTAAGAGAAATTAACCAAAACCATGCTACCAAGTTCACAAAATAATTTTTTTCTTAAGAGTTTACAAACAGTAATGAATAACAATGTGGAAGCAATGCAATATATACACATAAATGTAACTCATTTACAGATTACAAATCCTAAAGGTTCCATGATGTAGAATTTACGTAAGTTAATTGTTAAGAATAACTTTAAGTACAAAACTGCTCATAAGAAAATGAATAATATATACATTATCATATAAGAATGAACACAAAAACAACTGATACCATAAGGTATACATAATAACCAAACATCTGCTACACAAGTCGCAGGGTATGTAATAACAACCAAGTACAAGATACAAATACATCTCACAAGGTACCATGACTAATACACTGATACAAGATAGAAATATAAAACATCATAAGATAGATATGAACAAGCCTTCAATGAAGAACAAGAAGAAGGTACAATTGCTACAAGGATCATCTAGCACAATCACAAACCTCAGGATCTCAAATGGTAAAAGAATCACTACCACCCGACCTCGTGGAACCAAAGGTCCACTCCCACCGTGCTGAGGAGATAACAACATACCCCACTCGGATATCAACACCAAAATCAACCATCATACAAACTAAGCAAGGGATCTTGAAATCTCTCTATCTCAAAAAGTACAATATAACTGCAAAGGTAATACATACTAAATTGGAGGCAACGAACACATGTAGGAAACCTAAGATGTATATAAGGAAGTGTCATCACATACGTCTAACCTTGAGTTTTGTCTTGGCAGCCTCTTTGGACTCCGACACTCAAGTGACCATATGCGGTATCAGTAACCTCTCATACAGACAAGGGTACTAACTATGCAAGACCTCAATCAAACATCTTCTCCCACTCCCATCCTAGTCAAGATCTCAATCAAGTACTCAGGCATGGGCGAGGAACACATCTTATTAATTCATTTTAAAACCCCCCACTTAATGTATCATGTTATCACTTTATTAAGTTACTTACAATAAGTGATCCTGACAACCACTTGTGGGCCTCGACGCTTATTGCAAGCCACTCCCATCTATACACCTAGATAACTTACCCTAAGCTCATAAGTCATAAAAACATCTCATAAATTCAAAAGACACGATAATTGAATTCAGTTCCAAAAAGGGTATCTGGAACACAAATTGGTCCTCAAACCATAAACTCATACATACTGGTCCTCAAACCATCACATCACAAAATCCATACTGGTCCTCAAATCATAACATCATAAAAACATACTCTCTTGAAGAGTTCACAAAATAATGAGCTTAAAATGAACAAAGGCTGGGTAAAAATATCGAAATTATTATCACATTATAAACATTGTAAATATCTATGCCACAATAAAAAGGTAAAAGCCCAAGCCTCTGATAACAATTCCTAAAAGCCAACTTAATGCTACCCATACTGACAATCAAACACAACAACCAAAAACTCCAATAATAAACACATCAACATTAAATTAACATCAAATAATAAGTTGAGAAGTTCATTCAAACCTAGTTAATGCAACACTCATATAAAATGCAATCTGAACATACAAGTCTAATATCATACCTCTAGGGTCATAAATAATAGTTTGAAATACAAAAGAGTTATATGTCTAAGTTTTGTTTCAAGTTTTCAACTACTAGACATCTAATGGGCATACAATTCCTAGAGTCCCCAATGTAGAAACTTGGGCTTTGATACCAAGTGTAATGCCCCGCTAGGGAACCCAGGAGAAATTAACCTAAAACATGCTACCAAGTTTACAGAATAATTTTTTTCTTAAGAGTTTACAAACAACAATGAATGACAATGGGAAGCAATACAATACATACACATAAATGTAACTCATTTACAGATTGCAAATCCCAAGGGTTCCATGACGTAGAATTTATGTAAGTTAAATAATTGTTAACAATAACTTTAAGTACAAAATTGCTCATAAGAAAATGAATAATATATACATCATCATATAAGAATGAACTCAAAAACAACTGATACCATAAGGTATACATAATAACCAAACATCTGCTGCACAAGTTGCAGGGTATGTAATAACAACCAAGTACAAGATACAAATACATCTCACAAGGTACCATGACTGATACATTGATACAAGATAGAAATATAAAACATCCTAAGATAGATATGGACAAGTCTCCAATGAAGAACAAGAAGGTGCAACTGCTACAAGGATCATCTAGCACAATCATGAACGTCGGGATCTCAAATGGTAAAAGAATCACTACCACCTGACCTCGTGCAACCAAAGGTCCACTCCCACCGTGCTGAGGAGATAACAATAGACCCCACTCGAATATCAACACTAAAATCAACCATCATACAAACTAAGCAAGGGATCCTAGAAGCTTTCTATCTCAAAAGGTACAATACATCTGCAAACGTAATACATACTAAATTGGAGGCAACCAACACATGTAGGAAACCTAAGATGTATATAAGGAAGTGTCATCACATACGTCTAACCCTTGAGTTTTGTCCTAGCAGCCTCTCTGGACCTCGATACTCAAGTGACCATATGCGGTATCAGTAACCTCTCATACAGACAAAGGTACTAACTATGCAAGAGCTTCAAACTCAACTACCAACCTCAATAATCAATCACCTCAAATTTTTGAAACTACTTTAATGGAAATGAACAACTTTAAAAAAGCAATCAAAATTACCTTGGTGCTCAATCAAACCTCCAGATTGTGTCTTTCAACAACGTAGAGATTGTCACCGAAGAGGGATTTTGTCCTCCAAGTCCTTGAGAAAAACTGTCCACATAATTTCATCAATTTCTTGCATTTTCTAGCTTCCCAAAAGTGAGCTCTTGGAAATCTTTTATAATGCTCTCATAAGAGCTCATTCACTCATCTTACCAATGTGGGATAAATAACATCACTTTTTCCCCATCACTTTTGCCTTTTCCTATCTTTTTGGGATTTTTTTTTTTTCTCTCATTTTCTCATGATTGTTTTTTTCTACTTTTTTTTGTGAATGCTTTTTCTTTAATATTTCCCCATGTCACTTAAAATAACTTTCCCTTTAATTGAAGTCCCCATTTACATTTTATGTCTCCAATGTGTTATTAAATAAAGGGACTTTTAATATTTAAATATTTTCCACTTAACTTTAGTCTCACAATAATAATGTTAAATATTTATATTTAACTTTATAAACTAACTTTATTAATGCATAAATAAATCATATCAATGATATTAAAATCTTTTGTCGACTTTTTTGTTTTACCATCGACACGACACTGTCATTGAAGATCCCGACTGTGCTAAAAAAGGTTTACTATAAATAGTAAGTATGCCCAAAATTGCATCCAAACACCTCAGATTGACCTACAACGAAAATTGCCTCGGTCAAATGGCCTCAAAGTCCCTTAAATGTCCTGGTTAGCCTATGAAACCATGGAGAAATAGGTTAACAACAAATTCATACAACTTGTGCTAGAAATGGGACATTATAGTCCACCCTTCCCAAAGATTGCTTGTCCTCAAGCAATGCCAATGCAATCCACAATCAACTGACTGATCCATACTGAAACTAGGAATGATCAACTTAGGGAAATTGCAGCACCATCTACTGTAGACACTGTCTTGTAAGGTGCCCAAACCAAAGACATCCTGCCAATCACTAGCAAGAAGAGCAATCGAGCACTGCATAAACTTAGTCATCTCCTTAGGAAAATGCTCTTCGAAAAGACCAAGCTAAAAAACCATTGGAGTGAACTCTGGAATGGCAACATAGATTGTCACATTCCTAACAATTGTTGAGATGTTGGCCAAAATTATTTCAAGGTTCCAAATCAAACTCGAAACAAAACCACCATGTTGACACTTCGCCACTTTGATCATAATTGATAAATCATCTTACTCAAATTGCACTCTCTTCTCCTGTAACCCCATAAAGAGAACATCATCAAAACCAAAACTGAAGTCTCTAAGAGAGTTGAAATCATTCCCATGAATTATAACCTGCCAAGGAAACTCAGAAAAGAAGACATCAACAAACCCATTGCCAATCACGATCCCGGGAAACAAAAAAAACACTCTGCTCACTTACCATAAAAAATCAACCCAAGCATCACTCCCCATGACATCCCGAAAATGAAGATCAATCACAATCACAATTTTGCAATTTGCCAACCAAAGAATGCCTCTACTGTCGCCAACTGAAATCATATCACCAACACTTAATCTCCAAGTGTCAAGGGAAAAAACTCGAGTACACCAATATGCCAAACTCACTACACTCAACCAATTGTCATCTCGAGGCATGTGTACTAATTATAAAGTGGCTGCAATGACCCAAAGTCTCCCATGCGAAAGTGGAGAATAACTGAACTATACCCAAATGATCTCCCACCACTGGTTGCATAGATGTGTTAAAGTGCTCAAATTTGCAGCTATGCAAATCTGAATTTTCAAGTTGCAACATCTGCAAAGAAAAACTGTCATTGCAAGACTAAAAAATCTTGGCCAAAATTAATTTTTTGCTTGTGCCCCTGGCTAAAAGTGTCCTTCCAAAGTTTACCAACTCAATAGGAGACCAAATCCTATTCATAATCTTCCTCCAATTCACCTGCAATAACTGAAATGGGCTTCTATGTATTCTAAAATAATGGGTAGCAGCAGCAATAGTATTAGTTTTAGAGTCCCCGACTTCCCATGGAATGTTTCTTCCATCATCATTAATCATCAACAACCCCTGAAAAAGTTTGTGTATGAGTACCAACACAAAGAGTAACTCGACTGTGCTAACGGTGCACTACTTCGATTCCCATATGATGTCCACCAAGAATGTAGTTGATGATGATGTAGAATCAACATCAATGGTATTTACTCTATCGTCTTGTAAACAACAAATGAGCATCGACCCTAAACAATCCAATCCACAATAGTCCACTGTAGAAAGTAACCTATAAATAATCTATTATTCCTAACCGATTAGTGAGAGAGGGGGTGAATCAGTAAATACTATTTCTATTTCCAATAAAAACTTGTATAAAGATTTTTGCAAGATAAACAGTGTAAATAACCATTCACAAACAGAAATAGAAATACTCAGATCAACACATCATTTATATGTGGAAACCCTTGGTTAGAAGGAAAAAACCACAGTGAGATAGAGCTCACAACTTCACTACTGCAGTAATAAAGACGCCTTGTTAGGAGCTTACAAAACACTTGCAAGAGTGCTACTCAGTAAAGGGATTTGGTAGAAGATTGGTTAAGATCTTGACTCTGTTAGGAGCTGCCTTGTTAAAGGACTTTCAACATCAACTAAGATGCTACCTGGTTAAAAGATTTATACAAAGAACCTATTAGGGTTCACCCTGATAGAGGGATTTAAATATGCTTTCACAGTATAAAAGCAATAATCTTAATTGACACTCTTTGTCTGATTAGATCATACCTGTTGACCTTCCTATTTTGCTTGGCTGTTGATCCTTTCTGCCTTTCACCTCTGTGATCGTAGCTTTTCTCAGAAGAAATCTCTCTCCTGCTCTATATATTCAACAACTATTCTTTGCGTGTCCTATAGCCTATATATATAAGAAATTAATCTTATTAAAACCTAACTCATAGAACCTCCAGGCTGTAAACTCATCCATAAATCATGCAGCAAAAAGCTTTGCGAGATGATCTTGAGTTTACCTTGAAACATCCGTGTAGAAATAAAACTAATTCCTGTTAAAAAGCTTTGCGAGATGATCTAAAACTAATTCTTGTTAAAAAGCTAACTCCAGTTCTAGACGGTGGGTGCTCTGTATAATTCGGTTTTAAATCAGACAGTTCCACATAATCCGGTGCGGATTTATATGCAGTCGACCAGTATCAATCTTATACCCGGTCCATCCCTTTATGCAATATAAGACCAGTACTATGTACTCTGTTCGGTCTACCGGTGCATCTTCTCTGTTTAGTCTATCGGTGCATATACTCTGTTTTAGTCTACCGGTGCCTATTAAGTAATATTAGTGATCTACTGGTGTACCTGTATCGGTGGGAATGGTGTTGGCATCTATCTTTACTAATGACAACTTAAATTTGCTAACATAATCCTGGGTGATCTTGTATTCAACCTAGCTGGATCCACCACATTACCATAGACCACAATTGGATCTTCATAAATCGTCGAAGAGGAAGGATATGCATCACACATTAAATCATCAACATCAGATTTCACATTCCAAGAATTGAAATGATAATTTCGTGTATCTTGTCTGATGCAATCAGCTGCTATCAATAATGAAATGTCTGAAAACTCTATGATCAACATAATATGACAGTAACTAATCATCAAGGTACTCGCTAAAATCCTTGTAATCAAGTTAGAAAATCCATCAATCTGCTCCACGCTTATGGTATCATGCGTACTCATCAATCTAAGAGTATATAGAATCTCACCATTAAGTAGCAATGAAAGATGAATAGCAAGTTCAAGTTTAGGATACATCATTGTTTCATGCTTAACCATATAATTTTGAACTAAGTGATGCCCTTTTTTAATGTTATCCACATTGATTATATCCTTCATCTCATGACAAATCAAATCATGTGCAGGTAAAGGATTTCGGTCCACTATCATTAAATGAGTATTTGCTTCATACCTTTCATTGCTGGCATCAAAAGTCTCGCGCATCTCATCATCTAGTTTTAGTTGATCCTCATTAGTTGCCGATCTCTCAAATGTACCCCTCTGAAATCTGCTTGCATATCTTGTTATAGAAGCAATTCCATGGCTGTAATCTGTGTCATCATGTGAAGATTGATCTTCCAAGTTTAAGATTTCAGATTCTTGATGTATTTCGTAGTCGCTATCAACATATTGGATCTCCTTAGTTTGGAACATACTGAAATTTTTGTGCATTAATTCATCCTTACCAAGTGCGTTGATCCCTTCGACAATTTGTATGATCTCCATAATTTTTGTATTAGGTCGTCCTTTAGTAGGGATTGCCATAGGTGATTGATTTTCTGATTTGGATGATGAAGAACATGCCAAGCTCAACTTCAAATAAAGCTCATCAATCTGATTTTTTGCTTCTTGTAGGGCCACTTGAGTAGTCTCCAAAGAATTCTTGGTATTCATAAGCTGATAGGTAAGATTGCCAACTGCTTCTTCTTCCCCTCTCAATGCATCAAAATATATTTCAGTGAGATTGAGGAGATGATTTCGATTTGAGAGTAGATTTTAATAATCTGATTTCTTTTTTTTCATAGCTTCCTTCATTGCCTGTAAATGAGAAGGTTCTCCTTCAATTCCCTTTTGTCTTTTATCAAGTTGAACCCTCCAAAGGTGATCTTCAACCATCTTATGAGTGTTATCAAAATGTGTTAATGTTGCTATAATCTTATCTTCATTGACATTCAATTGGTTCTCCAATGTATGTGACTTACTAGGCTTATGAACTCCTTCCGTTTCACATGATGAATTAACTTATTGGTCTTGAAGAACTTGATTCTCACAATCAACTGCCTCTAAGATATCTTCTTTGCACACTTGCTGATTTAAAACTAGGGCAGCATTAAGCCCAAATATAGAATTGTCTTCATCACCATTTGGTGTCAAAACACTAATAGGCTCATCTAATTCAACTATCTCACTAAATGGGGTCATGCACTTCTCATTTAGAAATAGTGGAACTGTTGACTTGGTGGTCAGCACCTCCTTGGAGATTCGTGACATGGCTTAACCGCCTCCCGTGGATCGGGTTAAATCTGGCATTTGTATTGGGCATTGACAGTTCGAGCTTTTGGTGCAACGACAAATGATTCCAACAATTGGTATCAGAGCCTTGGGTTAAGGGTTCGAGTCTCCCTTCAGTGGGTGCTAAAGGCTCAGTCGGTGCTGAGGGGGAGATTGTTGACTTGGTGGTCAGCACCTCCTTGGAGATTCGTGACATAGCTTAACCACCTCCTGTGGATCGGGTTAAATCTGACATTTGTATCGGGCATTGACAGTTCGAGCTTTTGGTGCAACGACAAATGATTCCAATAGGAACAACATTAGAATCACATTTAAAATCATCAAGAGAAACCATCATCTCACCGGTTTTGTCAAGCCTAACCTCCAAGTTATCCACACAAAAACTAATGCAATCCATACTTGAAGAAACAATTGATTCTTTCTTGATTTCTTGAACATCATTGTACCCATCTATGATAGGACATGAAGAAGCTACTTCATCCTCATTTTTACAAGCATTGAGTCCTTTTGAAGCAATTTCTTCTTTCCCAACCTTACCTTCTATGCTATTTTCTTCTACTAACACCTTAACCATTTTCCTTGTGCATACATGATTAGGCTCCCAAGCCTCTTTGCAAGAAAAGAAAAGATTTTGTCTTCTTAGTTTGTTCTTACTGACATTTTGATTTTTTTCATTGGAAGAGTCATTTTCATTAACTTCTGATTTCTTTTTGAAGATAAATGTAAATCATCTAGGATGCTCACGAAGTTATTGAATATATTTTGCTTTCTTCTCCTATTTTGTTGGGATTGCTTTTTTCTGTGAATGCTTTTCCTTTAATATTTCCCCATGTCACTTAAAATAACTTTCCTGTTAACTTAAGTCTCCATTTACATTTTGTCTCCAATGTGTTAGTAAATAAAGAGACTTTTAATATTTAAATATTTCCTACTTAACTATAGTCTTGCATTAATAAAGTTAAATATTTATATTTAACTTTATAAACTAACTTTATTAATGCATAAATAAATCATATTAATGATATTAAAATCTTTTGTCAATATTAATCATTTACCGTCGACATGACATTGTCATAGAAGATCTTGACCATGCCCAAAACAAATTACTATTAATAGTAATGTCCAAAATTGCATCTAGACACCTCAGATTGACCTGCAACGAAAATTGCCTAGGCCAGATAGCTTCAAAGTCCCTTAAATGTCTTAGTTAGCCTACAAAACCATGGAGAAATAGGCTAATGACAAACTCATACAACTTGTGCTAGAAAGGGGACATTACAATCCCTTAGAAAGTTTACTAAATATGCAACTAAGTTTTCCGCTTGTAACTTCTTCAAAATTGCTATTTGATTTGAGCAAGATTGATCCAATGCATAAGTTTCAGGTGGGTGATGCGTTTTATGAATTTGCAAGAAAATATTTAATTGACAATTGGCATAAAATTGACAATCATCACAAAAATGACAAAATGATTGAAGCAATTGTTGAAGTATTACAGTGTCACATCTGGAAGCAACATTAACTCTTCCATATCAGGTGTAGAAAATCTTAGATCATTAATGAATTCTTTCAAAGCTTACTCTTTTAGTCTGGAATATTTTGTGGCTAATGAGATGGAAAAGGACAGAGAAAACATGCTAATTGAACTTAAAGGAAGATGTGCTAATGATTTAACTCCCAAGCTCAAATGGAGCAAAAAATAATGATTATTTCTGGAGTTATGTGTTGGCTAAAATTTTTGTAAGTCACTTTGACAACAGTTTACAAAATTGTGAGTTTAGACTACGTTAAATGAGATTTCTCTCTTCTCTCAGCAATAGGGGAGGCTCCCTTGTTACCATAGGTGGCTCAATAAGGACTTGACTGATACTCACAAAATGGGCAGTTCTCACTATCAATTCCTCTTTTTTCAGGAACGATTTACATATATCTTTCAAAAGCACTGAATAAAATTATAAAGAACTTATTGCTAGGGTAATATCGTTAGCCTTCTGATTGATGTAAGAGCAATCAGGAGAATACCAATTTTCTTCCTAATGAAATAGTTATAGAAACCCAAAGTCTCTTACACTTGTTTCTATGAGATAAACTATCAATTTTGGCATACAATAAAGCTCATAGTCTTTAATTGTATACCTTCTAAAGTCTACAAAGATATCTAAAACAGAGGCACAAAGTCACTCTGTTCTTCGTATCTGAAAGCCACTATAAACTATCTTAACTAGCTACTAATGTAACACAAAGTTTACAAGAGTATGTAGATCAAACACTTTGTACAATTATGACAGCAGGAATAGTACTATTCAATGAATTGAATCAGTCATGCAACATAAGAATACATAAACAACTCGCAAGCTGTCCAACACAAAGTTTGAACTAGCTTAGTTCTTTTATTCACTTTGAAACTATTTGTACTATGAAACACAAAGTTTTCACCTTACAAGAATTTCAGCATAGTCTACTTTCACAAAAAACAAAAGATGAGATTGACAATGAAGTTCACTCCTATATATAGGTGAGGAGTTGAGAGAAAAAGATGGGAGAAACCCACCAAACTTTGACCTATTCTATAACTAACTCTGACTTATTCAAACTGCAAGTCCTAATGTAGCTGACCTGCAATTTGATTACATGTAATAGCTTTACAGGTGATGAGGTCACTTGCAACTACAACTTATTTTTCAATTACATGTAATTTGTCAACAACAAAAAGAACAATTACTCCTAGAAAGCATAGAAAATATGTGAATCTTCTTCAGAGACCGTCTCTGAAAGTCTTCGTTCCTTAAGCTGGAAGGATGAATTCAGTCATAAGAATACCTAGTTAGACTGAGCGTATTAAGGAATTTTTTTTCACTCTTTAGTTTGGTGCTAGGGCAGAGATAATGATCTTTTTGTCCAGTATAGTGAGAGGAATCATATATAACTATCACTTAATATTTTGATGTACTTTATTTTATTTTCTTACTTTTATCATATAATATTGTTATTAACTTTTATGACATTTTCATGAAGGACAAGTAGATAATTGTGGAATTCATGCTTGTGCTATTTTTTCAATCATTCCTTGCATTCAATTTATATTGGTAATATTGTAGGCAAGGAAACATTTTTTGTCTAAAAAAGACAAGGTTTAAATAATTCTAAAATAGGGTCGAGTGAAAAACTTGTGAAAAAAAGAACAAAGCAACACATATAATTTTTTTTCAAGTATACAACAAATCATGGAGATCAATTGCTCTGAATCCATTTTTTAGAAGTAACACGATATTTCCAGCAGTATTGATGCAAGAAAGTTTCTTGAAAACATTCATGTTAATTATCATTAGAATATCGGAATGTTTGCATGAGCAATGCTCAGATTTTACCAGTTTGTCTATCATTTAAAATTTTCTTTTGCAATGGTGATTGAAACAAACCCTCCATGTTTGTCCAGTACAAAATGATTACAATTAATTTCTAGTTAGATTCACTTTCATAACATAATGAAAGTTGCATCTGCTGGTTTCTTCTGCACGCCTATCCTTTTTGAAATAGCATTTTTTGTAAGGCTTATGCTGTCAAATTGTTTTGATTGCTCTGTCTGTGTTATGGAAGTAAATAATTTCAAAAGATTCACTTTTTGGTTCTCTAATAATTTATTATTCTATTCAGAATCCTTTTTAGCGTCTACAACTGAATTTTTAATGGTTATCTACTTCTACAGTTTCATGTTGATTCAGAGTTGAAGGAACCGTTGGGATCAGGGAGGGGCAAATTTAGTAAATATGGCTTAAGATGGAGGAATTCAGACAGGATATCAAGCTCTATGTCGTGGTCTGTAAGAAGAGTAATTGAGAAAAGATCACAAGAATTGAAGAATATTGGTCATTCATTGGGAATTGGAGTTTCCAGGGTAGTCTTTCGAGAGGATCTTAAGTTGTCTGAGAAGAGGTTATTTGATCCACAAGATAAGGTCCTTCAGAGGTGGAACAAATTGTTTATAATATCATGCGTAGTTGCAGTATTTGTTGATCCCCTGTTCTTTTATGTGCCACTTGTGGATGATGAATTAAACTGCCTTGATATAGATAAGAATTTGGCAATTGTTGTTTCTATCCTGCGGTCTCTTATAGATATCTTTTATTTAGTACGCATGGCCCTCCAGTTCCGAACAGCTTTCACATCCCCTTCATCTATGGTATTTGGGAGAGGAGAGCTTGTGATGGATCCAATGCAAATTGCAAAAAAATACCTGTCAACATACTTCATAATTGACTTTCTTGCAGTGTTGCCTCTTCCTCAGGTACTTGAACTTGATACCTATGCTTATAAAAAGTGAATTTATTTGTTTTCTATTTATTGTAAAATTCATATCTTATTCTGTTACAAGTATAGATTTATGTGCAGAAATTAGCAACAAGCATGTGAGTTACTGCTTAGATCTGGGTTCTGGCAGTTCAAGTTATTTCAAATAAGCATAAGCTAATCATAACCTAATAGATAAGTACATGATCATTAGTCCTACATGGGAATGTGGGATTATGCCTTTCTATGGTTATTGGAATAGGTCATATTATATATGCAACATTGTTATGGCTATCGAAAGTGCTTATTAAATGCAAAATTCTTGTTCTTGTGGATTTGTTGTTTTACCATTCTTGATCCTGTTCCTTTCCACTCCATTATTTTGTAACTCTTTTGCATGATCTGAATTGGATTAGTTGTACTGTAAATTCATTATTATGTATGTTTTATCTTTGATTGCAAATCTCTAAAGGGGTTCTTATGATTGTCAAGGCATTAAAATCCTTTTAAATATCAAAATGTGGTTCTAGGCCTGTGATTTAACTAAAGCAGTTATGATCCCGTGTTTAGAACATTTTGTAAAACTCTGAAAACCATATGGGAATGATCAAAGACATTGTCGAAGCTCTATTAAGAATTGAGAACTTGTAGACATAAGCTTGCCTCAAATGCATATGAGAATAAGAGAAGATCAATCTCAGACCAAACTTTGACATGGCTTTGTTGAAAGAAATCCTTTGAGGGGAAAGTGAATAGTCGTTTGAGAGTGAGTTCAGTTATTGAGCTGATGTTATGCCTTCTTTTCAGAAATAAAATAATTGGAAGATCCTAAGCCTATTTCTTTATTTCATGTGGACTGCAGGATAAAGTTAGGGAAATATTATAAGTATGATGTTGAGTCAAAGGTGGCAAGATTGTTGTCATTGATGTCAAAGGGCCAATCATTGGCGTTCAAGTTGAATTATTTAAGACAAATGATATTTTATTTTTGATGTTATCTTCATGTACTTTTTGGCCTACCTATATTTTTTTGGGAGTTATTTTTTGACCGACTTATTTTTCCATGAGTTGTTTTTTGGCTGGCTTATTCTTTTGCGAGTTTCTTTTTGGTCGGCCTATTTTTTTCGTAAGTTGCTTTTTGGCTGATTGAATTTTTCGCAAGTTGTTTTTTGGCCAAGCTAGTTAGAAAAGGGTATTTTAAATGAATTAAAATTGCTGGCTGAGCTAACGGAGGGGCCATAACCTTTGGTGAAAGGTTGCATTTGAAGGGATATAAATAGAGCTTACTTGAAAGTTGAAATTCATTTGATCATCAATTTATTGAATACCTTTCCTACTTTAAGAGCAGATCTATGAGAAGAAATCAGACATACTTGAGAGCAGATTTATGAAATAAAATCAGACATTTTGGAGCAGATGTAAGGCAAAATTTTATAAGATATCTTTCAGATTTGAGAGCATTCATTGAAGATCCTATTCTAGATCCAAGTGTAGGTGTATTGCAGAATTAAGAGCAAAGTCTTATAGGACACTTTGTTGATGTTGTGAGTGTTAGCCATAGTTTAGTCATTAAGACTGATACTTTATATTTTGGTTAGTTATGGCAATGTAATTACAATTGGTTCTTGGGCAGTTATAGGAAGTTGTAGGAACTGACGGTTGGTATGCTCAACTAACTGTTGGGTGCTTTATATATGTAAATTGACACTGAGAATATGTTACTTTTTGGATAGAACATTACATGGAATAACAGTATATCATTCTGCCAATACTATGTGCATTGTGTTTATTTTGAAGTATTATGTTATTCATGTTCTTGTTTGAAAATACTTGTTTACCTTATGTGTAAAGGAATAAACCCTATAGGGACTAAACATTTTGGCACCGTTGCCAAGTTCGAACTTGGAGGTCTGAGGAAATGCAAATAGGCGGGATGGCGGAATAATGGGCCACACCTTCAATCAACAAATATTAGTGACTAATAGTGACACCGAGGACAACAGGGAAGAAACCTGAGAAGACCAGTTGACGGAGGATTTGGTTTAGGCATAGGAAGTCTCGGTTGACTAGTACATGCAGCAGGAGGCTTGGGAGAGAGCGGTCCCGACTAACACGGTATGCGCCGAACCCACGGTGAACACTCCGGTGTATGATCTTCTAGGAAGCCTTCCAAGATTGTTGGCTCGCAAATGATCGAATCCCAAGAGTGACGTGAGGCGAGGGAGAGGGAGTACAAACTTGCCACTCCACACCGTCACCCTTCGACGTTCAAGTCCCCTTCGACTCCCTTAAGCACTTGGCACCCTTTGGCACCCTTCGGCACCCTTTGACATCCTTTGGCACTCTATGACACCCTTCAGATCCCTTCAATACGCTTGGACACTCGACACCCTTCGACTCCCTTCAGCACCCTTCAACACTCGACACCCTTCAACACTCTACGACACCCTTCGGCTCCCTTGGACACCCTTTGACAAAATATGCACATATAGAAACATAAATCTCATAATAATAATAAGAATAAGATATATATATATATATATATAAGGGTGTCAAAATATGCACATATAGAAACATAAATCTCATAATAATAATAATAATAAGATATATATATATATATATATATATATATATATATATATATATATTTCGAATATATAGTTGTAATACAAAGGAATTAGAATGTTTGCAGTCTATTCCTTAATCACTTACAATAGCCCCTTAAGAGGATAGGTTTCTGTCAATCTGGGAGAGGCGGAGTAAATCCTCACAAGATAGGTGAATTCCAAGATGGGTTAGGATATGTATTTCCAATGCCTTGAGGGAAAATCCCGAGATGGGTATGAACATGTAGTCTGAATGCCTTGAGGAAGCCTACTTGTAGATTGGTGTCAAGTGTCCTACAACATGGAAACTCCCATCCTCCTTAACGTTTGCATGTTTAAGAGAAAAGAAGGAATTGGGCTTAAATGTGTTAATTGTTAAATTCATTATGAGTTATTCATTGTTTCTTAAAATAAATTCAATTTAGATGCATAGTAATGTGCTTTAATCATTGAAAATTGACAGCCTCCGAGTAGGGGACATTACAAGAACTTCAAATTATGACTTCAGAAAAGGCCACCAAATTCTGCTTCCTAAAAAATGGAATCATACTATGATACCATGAAAATTTTATTATTCAATGATTAAGCAATGCAAGAGATCTCCATATAATGGTGATGGCAGAGGAAAGTTTCTAAAGAAGAAATTGAACAAAACAAACTATAGAAAATGAAACTATCTAATATAATACAAATGACCATTCATATAATATAGACATATAATTATGCTAATACCATACACCTTGATGGTAGAGCGATGGCAAAGTAACTCCACCCCACTAGAGGTCCAAAAGATGAATTGTGTAATGTCCCACACATCTTGAACCAACTCCTGGAGCACCAACATAAACACAACTACACAAGGACAAACATCATGCCAACTATCCAACCCCTGCGCACAAGAATAGTGCATCAAAATCAAAACATTTTCAAGAAGGCCAAGGATGAACCAGTATACTCTCCGCACATTGAACATGTTGCAATGCTCAACTGTAAACCCTGTTTGAAAACCATATCCACCAAAAGAATCCCAAACTCTACACTCAATGCTTAGCTGAATGTCAGGATCCCAATTCACTTTGTATAATACTCCATACAAATCATGTGGCATCAACATAATACCATTGTATGCTGCAACTAAGTCAACCCCAACCAAAGGAAGAATCAATCCACTAGCTGGAACAGTCCTTGGATCCCATAGCCAATATGGAAGTTTGCCAAAATGGACATTCTCAGACTTCCGTTGCTCAACTCTGATCGCAACTTCACCATACCAGAATTGGTGAAGCCAACCAAGAAGACCCACCCAAATTGTAGTGCTAACCTTGTCACCACTTGGTTCCCAAGCACTATCTCCATCCTCAGCTAATTTGTCATGGATGTGATGACTTTACAAGTAGCCCCCCACCAACTTGCAGGGACTGATTCCATCTACTAAAGGTGGTGAATACCCATCCCACAAAAGATAGTATAATCCTGAAGCCAATCTACACTGACACATCATCAAGTCCTCCACATGTGGATCAAAAGAAAAATGATGAGCACTCCTCATTGTGTGTTTACGGTAGAAAGCTCCAATCTCTGTTAATGGCTCATCACTAATAACTTTCGATTGAGGAGATGGCTCCAATCTTTGACCCTAAATCATCGATAGGGTAGGGCCTCTGGCAACTTGCTCTACAAACCCAACCACAAAGTCTCTATGAAGAAACATTGTAGTCAGAGTACCTACAATAACTCCCACAAAACATTTGATAACGCATGAACCATGAATGAGACTATCCCTAGTGACCCCAAACGGACCCTCTTGAAACTCTAGACTCTCAAGCAGGTACTCAAAAAATATATTGGTGTGGTAAAAAACAAGATAAGGTAGAATCAACCTTATCCTCTAAATCCTGTAGCTGATCACTTTGACTCTGTGACACAACAAGTTGTCTATCACCCTCAGTTGCATGAGATGAAATAACAGATTTGCGTCCAGGTGAGGTAAAGAAATCAACATGAGAGCCATACTCCCAACCAGATGACACCGAGAAAGTCCCCTATGAAGATGGAGTAGCGTTGTGTACTAACACACAACTCCCTGGAGAATCCACCACTTCCACACGAGCTATCAACAATCTGACCCGCATCATTTGACATAGTACTGACCTCAGGAGAACCTGATGCAACAATTGGTTCTCTACTGCTCTCAACCAAAGTACTCGTCCCATCTGAAACTACTGCACTTGCATCAACGATGGATGTAGCCACATCCTCACTATAACCTGTAGATATCAAATCATCACTAAATGCCATTGTAGGAAACTATACTATAACTGCAGATGGTGAATACTGAACTCAACTCAACTCCGCGGTAAACTGCTCTAACCGTGACTGTGACTCTTGGAGGGTCAATTGGGTGCTCTCTAATGAGTCCATAGTCACCCCAAGCTCATGAGTGAGCTCATCTACCTCCTTTTCGTTTCCCCTGAGTGCATCATAACAAATACTATCCCACTCGAGAAGACAATCTCTGTTTGCAAGTAATTGTAGGTAATTTTGTTTCATTATTCCAATTGCTTCATGAAGTGCATGAAACTCTGCAAGAGAAAGACCAATATCACAATGCTCATTTGTCACAAGAGTGCTCCAACCATAAGTAGCCAACATCTGGCAAGCAACGTCAAAGTGCTCAATGGTTGTGGCAATCTGACTGTCGTTCACCTTTAATTGCCCAACCAACTGATGTCTCTGGAATTCATGGCACTCATGCAAGCTTTTAGAATCAAAATCTGCACTATGAAATGATGTTGTATCTACAATGCTCACCTCATGATGAATATCACCATGTGCGCTAACAACCTCGCACATATCAACAATTGAGGTACTGCTGCTAGGTACCTCTACAAATAACTCATCTGAATGAGTGGAAGCCATTGCTATATCAATCTCCTCACATGCCTTTGCTTCCCCCTCAACTGTGAGTCCTTGTAAACCATGATCCTGGGACCTATCATCAACCAATGAGTTCCCTGAACCATTTTCTAAAGTCTGATATGACAAATCAGTCTCACTACAACATGAGTCATCCTCATAGATAACATCAGTAATGCCCATATCACCAATGCCAATATCATCCCCTTTAAAAATCTTTGTTGTCTCATGTTGCTGCAAACATGACTCACCGCTGTCATGAAAATCAGAATCATTATAGCATGAATTACATCATATAACTCATTTCTAACACCCAAATCATGAGTGTTTGTTGACATATTTAAGCTGTCATTGGTTAAGTCAGAGGCAAACATCAATCCCACTAGAGCACCGGTAGACTAATCAAGCACCAGTACTCTTTAGTTAGCACCGGTAGACCAAACAAGTAAGCGGTGTACTTTGCTAGTTACGCTTATACTGGTCTTATGAGACATACAGGGAAAGTATGACCAATTGGGTATAAGTTTAATACCGGTTGAGTGCATGATAATCCGAATTGGATTATGCGAAGCAGTCTCAGTTAAAACTGGATTGTACGGAGCATTCACAGTTGAAGCTGAAGTTAGCTTTTTAACTGGAGTTAGTTTTATTTCTACGGGTGTTTCAAGGTAAACTCAAGATCATTTTGCAAGCTTTTTTGCATGCATGATTTATGGATGAGTTTACAGCTTGGCGGAACTGTGAGAAGTATTTATAATAAGAATAATGTCTTATAAATATAGGTCAGAGAATAAACAAGAAGTGTTGTTGAATATTCAGAGCAGGAGAGATATCTTTTGATAGGAGCTACAGTTACGAGAAGTGAAAGATAGAGAAGGGTTCAACAGCCAAGAAGAGCAAAAGGGTAACATGTATGATCTGATCAGATAAAAGCTGTCATAATAGATCATTGCTTTGAATTGTAAGAGCATATTCAAATCCCTCAATTGGAGTGAACCCTAACAGGTTTTTGTATAAATCTCTTCACCAGGTAACATCTTAATTGGTGTTGAAAGTCCTTTTACAAGACGACTCCTAACAGGGTCAAGATCCTAACAGGGCTTCTATCAAATCCCTTTACCGGGTAGCACTCTTACAAGCTCTTTGTAAGCCTTTAACAGGGCACCTTTATTACTGCAGTAGTAAAGTTGTGGGTTCTGTCCCATTGTGGTTTTCTCCTTCTAACCGAGGGTTTCCATGTATATATGTTGTGTTGACCTGTGTATTTCTATTTCTGTTTATGAGTCTCGATTATATTCTTTTAATTCTGCAAGAATAAATTTATAAGGATAAATTGGAATAGAAATTGTATTTACTGATTCACCCCCCCCTCTCAGTAACTAGTTAGGACTAACAATTGGTATCAGAGCTCTTAGGTTTTCAAAGTTATAAAGCTTAATCGTTTGAGTAAAAGATCATGGAGGGATGCAGGTATCAAAAACAGCTTGAGGAAGCGAATGGTTTAATTGCCTCTCTTGAGAGTAGACTAAGGAGGTCCCTTGCAAAAAGAAAGGAGTTGGCTCTGCAATTGAGTGAGAACAATGAAACAATTGAGGACCTCTCTGGGCAAAGTGGATCTAATGAAGCAGAGGAGGCAGTCTTTGAGTTGATGGAGAGAAATTGGAGTCTAACCGATCAGATCTCAAATTTGAAAAGGGAGCAGGAAAATAATGCTCTAAGAATGACTGAAATCATTGAGGAAAAGAGGAAAGATGAAGATGAAAGGAATAGTGCTGTGAAATCACTGGCAGCCTTTGAAAGAGCAAGAAATCTGGCAGAAGATGCAGTAAGGGAAAGTGATCTTGTTGTTCTACAACTTCAAGAAGACATGCCACAACAGTTACAAGTATGGCCACAAGACTTCTAAATGTAGGTCTCGTCCCAACAGTGTGTCCAGTGGAAGCAGGGGACGCTTCAAAGGTTGCTGCTATGCATGCAACAAGTTTGGACACAAGGCTGATGAATGCAGATCTAAAACTATGGCATTCTGATCCCCACCAAGACCAATATTCCTAAGAGGAATGTAAACCGGAGCACAACCAACTGTGCTAACTGTGGCATACATGTCCATAATAACTCTCGGTGTCATTCACCTAAGAATAGTAGGGTAAATCTATGGAGAGCAATCGGGATGACTTGTTACAACTGTAACAAGATCGAACATCTGGCCAAGGAATGCAGGAACTGGCCAATGAACAAAAGAAGAGGACCGGTCAAACCGGTGAATAAGACCCTATCTCCCAACCAAACGGGCAATAAGGGAAAAGAGACTGAGAAAGAAGTCAAGAAGATTTGGTTCAAGAAGGAATCAAAGAGCTCCGCTGAGGAGAAGACAGAAGGAAGATCATCATTTGCTGATGGTGATATCTCTTCAGCAAACTAAGCCTAAGGGTTTAGAGGGAACTGGTAGTCCGCCTACTGTTCTTGGTAGAACTGGTGAGCAATGAACTCATACAGTCAAAAAGTGAAAATGGAAGAAGTCACCTGTCTATCAGGTAAATTGGAAAGGTGAGTGCTGACATCACAACCGAGGATGGGTTAACAGGTAAACGCAATGAGAACCGGTTGTCGAAAGAAAGATTAGGTATGGTAATTAATGTTGTAGCCGTTAACAATAGTTACTGTTTGGTAATTACCATTATACCCTAAATCTATATAAGGGAAGGATGATTACTCATTTCACTTTGCAAATTGTGATTTTTGATTTCTTATGATTGAGTAATCTTCTCTTGCTTTGATTTACGATCTTTGCTAAGTAAGCTTTATAAATCCGATCAAGAGTTCTTTGTGTAAACTGGTCAAGATACGATGACATCATCATCTTCTGTCATCAATCTAATTCAAGGGAACGAATTCGATAGACCTATTTATGACATCATGCCAGTGCAGAACAGAGAAAACAACATGATAGGTACGCTATCATCGGTGCTTGATGGAGTTCTATTGACTGAAGATGTTATTGCTTTTATTCACGCTAAGCAAGAAGAATTGGGTGAAACCTACATCCAAAGCGAGTATCTCTCACTTTGCCAGGATGGAAAGCTTCAAGATAAGTATGCAAAGCTTGTAACTTCAGGATTGATCAATGGGGTCAGGTATCCAACCGTGTTTCGACAGGATTGGATAAGATTGGTTTTGAGTCGGGTGCATGAACCAAGAGTGTGGCTAGCGAAAGGTGCAATCACACCGATCACTAAGGAGGATCTGCGAAGGGTTACTGGTTACAACGACAAAGGGGAAGCTCTTACCCTTAGAACCATTGTGAATACTGTAGATGCAAGGTTAACAAAGTCGAAGTCCGACAGTCGGTTGATAACTATCGATGACATAGAGGTCGAAGGCATTCGGTTTGAATCTGAAGTGATACGGTACAAAATCTATCAGTCAAGCAACCTCAACAGTGTACCGGGCAGAGCTATACATGCCACACACTGGATCATGCACGACAACACAATATAATATTTGCGCCATGCTAAGAGGGCAAATTTTTGAAAATCTAAAAAAGCTAGGTCTAGTGAAGAAAAAGTTTCTGAAATATGGAACTCTACTGGTATGTTTGTTCTTTTATTATGAAATTTTCTTTTCGGGTGTAGGAAAAGTAACCTGGCTAGCAAATAAACTGGTTATGATTCAAATAGGAGAAATGGTGAACAAACTAGGAAATTAGTTTACTAAAGTAACGACCGATTACTTTGAGGCCTTCCAACCGAGAATGTATGCCAGGGAAAGAATTCCCTCGACTATTGTTGATTTATACAAGGATGAGGCATGTTTTCTTATCACCACCGATCACTGTATAATTCAACTTGTGGAGCCCAGAACTGAGTACGCACTAGAGCTTGGTTATGAAGTCTCTACCAAGGTAGCCAAGGCTTATGCAGAAGCATTGCAAGAGAGTGACCTAGATCTCTCTTCATACCGGTTTGGGACTTATGAAGAAATTCTGGAAAATATGAATAAGAAATCTTCAGTTAAAGAACCTAAAAAGGAATATGTGAAGAGATTTCCCACACCGAAGAAGAAGAAAATAGTAACAGAAGAACCCAAGGTTCAAAGGAAAAGAGCACAATAGGTGTCCAACAAGCAAGGGGAAGAACAAGAAGAAACAGAGACCGAAGATACAACTACTCTTCACCAAAAGAGGAAATCTGCGAAACTGGTGAAAGAGGATGCACCAAGAGGAAGAAAACCAATTATTGAAGAATCTGTTGAAGGAATTAAGGAACAAGGTGGATTGGGGACAGTTGGAAGGAGATATGGTCTAAGAAACGAAGAGGACAAAATAAAAATAGAAGAAGCTATAGTTCACTGTCTCTACAAGTTCAACTACACTCCAACTGAGCTTCACACAATAATACTAGATGATTTACTGGAGATCATAGAAGGAAGATGGAAGTCTTCAATTGACAAGGAGAAAGAGCTAAGGAGAAAAGCTTTACTAGAAGTCCAAAATCATCTAACTCTGGACGAAGCAACCCAACAAGCGGACCTGCATAAGCAAAGTTTCATGATAAGAAAAAGTATCAGTTAGGTGCTTATTGGAGATGTGGACAAGGTACATGAAGGAGTTGCTACTTGGACAAATCTTCTTCAGCGACAACACCAGGCAGAAGAAGAATGCCATAAAACCACAGAGCCACCGGTGAAAGATACCGGGAAAGGAAAGGGTAGACTGGGAGCTGAGACTTCGGTCACGGGCAAACCTGCAGAAGAACTAGTAATTGTTGACATAACTGATGATAAAGCTGATGATTTGACTCCACTAACTCTGCTTGCATCCCCAATAAAAGGTAAGGCTAGAACCTTAACTGTAGACAACATAGTAGATGAAGTTATGGATTATGGTGAAGTGTCCAATGCAGCTAAATGGTTCAGTGAGTTAATAGAAGAGGATAAACAAAAAATAGAGGTTTCCCTGTTGGAAACTTTCTTAGATTTCAATAGAAGTCGTAGAGATTATTGGGCTAAATTTCCTCTAGAACTAAATCAAAGAATTATGGTTAAATGGAGAACCGGTCTGGCAGCCAACAATAGAATTGCAAAGGAAACATTGACACAGGTAAAATCAGGTCTCAGTGAGGAGACAACTAAATTTCTAATGGAGGAAGTGTCAATGAATTTGGACACAAAGAACAGGGTCGCCAAGATAATCAATGGATATGAAAGGGATGTATATCAAGAGACACTTGAATTCTGACAGACTTATGACTTCAGTACTCTAAAGACAACAGGTCCATAGGATGAACCTGAGAAAGTATTGGAACCACCGGTTCAATTCACTGCTCATGAACAACCTTCAACCGGTGAGCAACAAGTTCCAATAGAAACGTTCAGAACCAGTGAATGAGTGAATTTGGGAGAACAAGTTCTACGAGAAGAACAAGTACTGGGAGAGTCATCAGAAAAGATGACTATTGAAAAAGGGACAAATGAGGAAGAAATTGCTCTCGATAAGCAACAAACAACTCAGGAGCAGCACATAGAGCCTCCACCAGAAGACCAAGTACATCCTGAAGAGGAAGTTCATTTGGAAGAAGCTTATCCACAAGAGTACGTGCAGAAGAAGAGGTACATCCGGAGGAAGTAGTTCAACCAGAAGGAGAAGTGCATCAACAACAAGAGGTGCAACAAGATGTTATACCCAAACAAGTACTTGTCAACATTGAACAGGAAAAGCCTGTGGAAGAACAACCGGAATAGGAGAAGAAACAGAAGGAACCAGTAAATGTTCCCAGCTCCTCTTCATCAAAGAGGAAACTAACTTTTGCAACCGAATATGAAGCCAAGAAAAGCAAAGTTAGTGAAACTGTGGTTGACATAAGCAAGATGTCAACTAGACAGCTCAAAGAGCTCACTAAGAGGAAACAGGACATGGTCCTCTCTAGCGTAAGGAATGACAGTCCCAACCGGTGCTGAGAGGGGAGGGGTGAATCAACACCTCTAAAACTTTTCTCTTTAAATGTAGTGAAGTATACTTGTAACTGTAAGCCAAAACAGATTTAAGCATATAAAAATAGCAAGCAAACAATCACACAGTGACACTAGATTTATCACGTGAAAACCCGATTAGGGTGAAAACCATGGTGTGAGGAGACCTCACAAATTCTGTACTCATCTGGAGTACGCCCTGTTAGGAGCCTTCCTGGTTAAAGGATTACAACACACTGTTAGATGCGACCTGGTTAAGGGATTTGTTACAATAAGGTCGGTTAGTGCCTGCCTGGTCAGAGCACTTAGAACACCTTTGAAAGATGTCACCCGGTTAAGGAATTTGATACAAGGGACCTGTTAGAGTCCACCCAAATACTGAGATTTAACTATTGTAATTGCTAGAAAACAATAGAAGGATTGACCTTTTACAAGTGGCTTTGCATAGCCTGATAAGATCTCTGTTTGTGCTCAACTGAGAAGCATCACCGGTCGCCGCAAGTGTGTTCTCCTCTACTGTTGTGCTTCTTTGCACACTCTTCTTTCTCTCTTCTTCTCTTCTCAATTTTCCCTAGCTTCTTTTAAGCTTTCGGGTTCACTCTTTTCTTTGGCAGAATGAAGGCAACTTATTCTTAACAGGCAGAAGAATATATAGAGTTCTTGCCCTAATTGCACCTTTCATGCATGGTCTAACTTTAGATCCCTTTTAGATACATCACTTAGTGGAGTACTAGTTTACTAACGAAACATCCGATGTTGTAAAGAGCCTGCATGGCTCCTTGTCAAAGAACTTAATTTCCAATTTACTTGCAAATTTTTGTTTTGTTTTGAATTATTCAATTTGAATTGAATTGAATCCAGCATTGAGATAACAATTTAAATATTTATTTAAACTTCTGAAACATTCAGCGATACTACAATTTACCAATTATTACAAATAAATAGCAAATTTTAATGATAACAAATTCGGCACCTTAATTTGTAAGGAAAAAACGTCCACCAAATTGCATTGACGCAACAGCCAGGATAGACACGCCAAGCTCGTAAAGACTGGCTGAGCTCCAATAAATGACGCAGGCTGAAGGGAGAGGGTTACCTGAGCTTCCTTAGCATTATTGTGACCTCCCTTATATATTACGCAGCCTCCATAACATTGCATTTACAAACAATATCGCAGCACTCCAAAAACAATAGCTATACTTGCTATCAAATCACAGCCTCCAATTTATCAAATCGACAACCTTGGTAAATAATTCAGCTTCCAAGGAATTTAATAATCTGAATGAACTTTAGATTCAATCAATGAAAAACTACAGCTCTGGTAAAAACTTGTTCAAATCTCCACAGCTTGGTATACTTCAGCACCAAGATCAACACCTATAGATTCAGAATAATTCTTCCAGAATTCAGAAACCAGTAGCAAAATTCATCACCAAATATTGATGACTTAAATTGCAGAAGAGAGGAATCAATCCTCAAACCCTAGCCATTTTCTCACCTCCAAGAAACTTCATAAAATTTTATCAAATGAATAATGGATGAGTAAAGTGCTTTTTTGAGTTGAATATATAAGCTTTTTGAAAAAGCTTCAACTTTACTTTTTTCACTTAGGTAGCTTCTTCATCACAACATCATTTTATAACATTAAAGTTATAAAGTCGTCAAGTTATTAAATTAAAATAACTTAATTGAATAACGACAATTAAAATATAAAGCCACTAATTCTATTTGACTGCAACAAACTAATTTCTGACAACAGAGCCCCGAGCTCAAACTGCCCTGCCAGAAATAGCTATCTGCCAAAAATAGACTTACTATAAACAAGTCTCTCAAATTGAAGGTCCGTGATAAACGTTCTTGCAATACCTGATGACACTGTGCAGGCGCCCTGCTATACCAAGCTATGCCCAAAATAACACTTACTATAAATAGCAAGTCATCCAATCTGGCCCAAACGACGAGAAAACTTGACAACTAGAACCTCCAGAATGGAATCCAACTATTAACTCTGCCAAGTGACCCCCTCTGATCACTTGATTAGCTTGCTAGGGTTGCCAAAGTAAGCTAATCTCAAGAGACTGAAAAACGGGGACATTACAGTCCTCCCTTCCCAAGATTGCTTGTCCTCAAGCAATCAGGAAAACCAAGCAACATCACAAACCACCTGGATCCCAAGGATGGTCATAAGTAATGTCCCGATCCTCACCATACTCCTGTGAAGAAAATACCAACATCAACAGTACAGACACCAACATTTGAGAAACTGCCCTCAACACCCAAATAACTGACATCACTGAAAACATTTGTAGACCTACTGTAGATGCCGATGCAGAAAACAACCCAGCGGAACTCAACCCACCTGAAATATCAACTCTGTTAAAACTCGAGTCCCTGTCTAATTGACACTCACCGAACTGCACTGAGAAGAAGACAATGACCAAATGCACCCGAATCACTATTATCAACTCTAACCTTTGATAAACTATCCTGGGTGTGTGGATACTGCAAGTAGTCTAACTTGCAACTGCCAATTCCATCTGGAAAAGATGGTGCTAATCCATCCCATAATGGATGGTAAGAAACTAGAGCCTGTCTACACCTGCGTGAAATCAAATCTTCTACCTGTGGGTCAAAAGAAAAATGATGAACATACCCCACCGTATAATGCCGGTAGAAAGCCCCAATCTCCGTCAATGGCTCATCATTACCCAACTGGGAATCATGAGATGGCTCCAACCTCTGACTCCACATAACCGCAGGCTGGGTAGGAACCTGAGCAACCCTCTCAACAAATCCAACCTCGAAATCCCTGTGGGGAAGCATAATAGATAGAGTCTCTACAATCTTTCCTACCAACCTCCGAATAGCACAAGAACCTCGAATAAGATACCCTCAGACACTCTGTATGAATCCTCTCGCACATCTGTACTTTCAAGTAAATACTCCATGATTGACTCGGTGCAGTAGAAATTATACGTGGAAATGTCAACTTGCTGCCCTGCAACCCACAGCTGATCCCTTTGAAAATGTGGCACTGCCAATTGTCCCATGCTATCAGTTATATGAGATGAAGAGATAGATTCACTTCCAGCAAAAGGAAGCAAATCAACATGAGAGCTTGATTCCATTGATGCTCTTACCTCATCCGTACCTACTGCACTCATATCCCAAACATATGTGTCTGCCACATCATCATGTCGCTCATCCCCAACCGTAGAAGCAAACTCACCACCAACCACCTCAATGTGCAACCGAACTGGATCTGGGGCTGGTGTGGACTGTACATGCTCCAACTCCACGGTCACCTCCTCTAACTGAAACTGCGACTCTTGAAGAGCTCGTTGAGTGCCCTCTAAAGCCTCAGAAGTCACCGTGAGCTCTTGAGTAAGCTCACTCACCTCCTCCTCTCTGTCCATCAGTGCCTCATATGTTGTACTCCCCCACTCAACTAGGTGATCTCGGTCAGCTACCATCTGTAAATAATCCTGTCTCAAAATCCTGACAGCCTCACACAAAGAATGGATCTCTGTCAAGGAAAGGTAACCACCACTATTCTCATCTGTCATAGGAGCACCCCAATCATAAACAGCCAACGGTTGATGATCGGCATCAAAATGCTCAAGAGTAGAAGTAATATCTCTTTCACCAACTCGCAAGTAGCTAGTCACACGATGACTCTGCACAACGGGCCTCCTATGTACAATCTCAACTGCACTATCCACACTATGGAAGGAAGCTGCATCCAACAAACTCCCTTCAAGATCACCGTATCTCTGTGTACTTTCATCCGAGCACACATCTACAAACTGAGTACAGACATCAGACTCGTCCTCATCTATCCTCGACGAAGCTGTTGCGAAGTCCGACTCAACACAATCTCTAGCTACCTCGTCTTCTGCAACCCCCTAACAATCCAGATCCTGGGATCCATCCTCACTAACAACTCAGAATCCTCCCCAAGGGTCTGATAAAGAAAACATGTTTGGCTGTAGGAAGAATCATACTCATGAGTCATCGACGAAGTAACCCCCTCTCTAGAAGTGGAAACCTTGGCTGTAACAAACTCCTGTGAATCATATGCTTCCCCATCCTCATCCGTGAGTCCGTGTAACAAAGAATCCTGGAACCCACCACCGTATGACAACGTTGAGTCCACACCCAAAGTCTGAAATAAAAAACCAGAAACACTGCAACACCCATCATCCTCACTCTCAACATCAGAGATATCTGTGATGCTAGTGTCCACATCGTCTATCCGCGACTCCTCCACTAACTCTGGCTGCATACATGACTCAATGTCATCATGTGAATCATCTACACTGTGGCATGAATCTATGTCACCCAACTCAACTGCAACAGTCCCATCATGAGTGTCATCACTAGATAGCTCCATGCTCACATCCTCAATACAGAAAAAGACCACCGTCTCCTGCACTGATTCCATACTACGATTGCTATCATAAACCTCATAGCTGTTAGAGCTCATACACTCTTCGCAGTCATCACCCAACATCTCACAAGGGGTGTCATCCCCAATGCGGCTCATAGCGTCCTCAAAAGTATCATCAGATGTGTGTATACTATCTGCAACCACATCTCCTGCTAAAATCTCAACTGCTGACACCTGACTTTGCACACATGACTCAATGTCAGGCTGTGCACCAATAATGCTGGAGCATGAACCGTCATCAACTGACTTCGTTGTAACGCCCAGATCACCAACATCACAACTAGGAGACTCCATACATGCATCGGTCCCATATGAGGAAGTAGCTACCTCCTGCACTGGAGCAACACTACTATAGTTGACATAAATAACTCCAATAACAACTCCCTCCACGGAAGAGTCTGAACACTCAGTGATAACTACAACATCAACTGCCTCTATACAATCCATAGCGACTATTCTGGGAGCCTCAACCTGTTGATGCTCAGCGCTGCTGTCAACCAATGGTACTAAAACATCCACATGTTCCTATGAAATAAATCCATCATCAGCACTGCAGATAGGACTAGTAGGTGCCGTACTAAATATAGGTATATCTGCGTCATGGGCACCTGTCGGGGAAAACTCAAGCTTCCTTTCCTGCAATTTCGATGTCGGCCTCCTAAAAGAAGAGACCATATATCTCACTGCCCTGTCTACTGTCTTTGGGTCCGACAAGCTCTCCGCCAATCTCTGCTGATGAAGCCTAAGTCTTTCCCTACTTTCCACTAAGACATTTAATTCCTCTCTTTTCCCCATACTCTTACGACAACTTCCAAAACTAGGCCTCCCGTATTTGTCCATAGCTAGGAAAGAGTGGGAGTATTGATCACTTCTAAAATAACATCAGAATATAAAAGAATTCATACCTGACAAGATGGTAGGAAACATTCTCTGATACCACTGTAAAGAGCCTGCTTGGCTCCTTGTCGAAGAAGAACTTAATTTCCAATTTACTTGCAAGTTTTTGTTTTGTTTTGAATTATTCAATTTGAATTGAATTGAATCTAGCATTGAGATAACAATTTAAATATTTATTCAAACTTCTGAAACATTCAACGATACTACAATTTACCAATTGTTACAAATAAATAACAAATTTTAATGATAACAAATTCGGCACCTTAATTTGTAATGAAAAAAGTCCACCAAATTGCACTGACGCAGCAACCAGGATAGATGCGCCAAGCTCGTAAAGACTGGCTGAGCTCCAATAAATGACGCAGGCTGAAGGGAGAGGGTTATGTGAGCTTCCTTAGTATTATCGTGACCTCCCTTATATATTACGTAGCCTCCATAACAAAACACTGCATTTACAAACAATATCACAGCACTCCAAAAACAATAGCTATACTTGCTATCAAATCGCAACCTCCAATTTATCAAATCGACAGCCTTGGTAAATAATTTAGTCTCCAAGGAATTTAATAATCTGAATGAATTTCAAATTCAATCAATGAAAAACTACAGCTCTGCTAAAAACTTGTTCAAATCTCCACAGCTTGGTATACCTTAGCACCCAGATCAACACCTATAGATTCAGGATAATTCTTCTAGAATTCAGAAACCAGTAGCAAAATTCATCACCAAATATTGATCACTCAAATTGCAGAAGAGAGGAATCAGTCCTCAAACCCTAGCTATTTTCTCACCTCCAAGAAACTTCATAAATTTGTATCAAATGAATAATGGATGAGTAAAGTGCTTTTTCGAGTTGAATATATAAGCTTTTTGAAAAAGCTTCAGCTTTACTTTTTTCACTTAAGTAGCTTCTTCATCACAACATCATTTTATAACATTAAAGTTATAAAGTCGTAAAGTTATTAAATTAAAATAACTTATTTTAATAACGACAATTAAAATATGAAGCCACTGAATCTATCTGACTGCAACAAACTAATTTCTGACAACAGAGCCCGGAGCTCAAACTGCCCTGCCAGAAATAGCCATCTGCCAAAAATAGACTTACTATAAATAGTAAGTCTCTCAAACTGGAGGTCCCTGATAAACGATCCTGCAATACCTGATCACTGTGTAGGCGCCTTGCTATACCAAGCTATGCCCAAAATGACACTATAAATAGTAAGTCATCCAATCTGGCCCAAACGACGAGAAAACTTGACAACTAGAACCTCCAGAATGGAATCCAACTGCTGACTCTGCTAACTGACCCCCTCTGATCACTTGATTAGCTTGCGAGGGTCGCCAAACTAAGCTAATCTCAAGAGACTGAAAAATGGGGACATTACAGATCCATGCTCTTGCTTTATCTGCTTTATGAAGAAAACAATTGATGCATGTCAATCACCTTTCCTTCATAAGAGATAACTCTTCGTTTTAAAGCCATAGATCCTGACTTTAAAACCTTTAGACGCGCCTCAAACCGATCACTGTGTGAACTCAGTCTTACAGATTTAGTGCAAGAATTCCCTATTAAAGAGTTGGTTGAAACAGATAGGTGACTATGACTTCCTCGGTTCATACCGAAGTCATTACTAAATTGGTTGAGATACTCATGTTGTGAACAGGTAAGAGTCTTTGACCTGTCACAGTCCCTTCCTTTGCTTTACCGGTCGCACATTCCTCGGTTGTGTTATTGACACTGGTTTGTATTTTACTTTCTCTGTGCATGTCCACCAGTTTTACCCTGGTCCTCGGTTGACAGTTAAACCCTTCTTTCCTTGACTATATTGATTACCCGGTTGTTAATGCTTTGTGTAGTGACTGGTTGATCTTGATTACAGTGTTTTCTTTCTTGCATGTTGTCATCGGTTGCCAAACCAGCCTCTTTGCATACAGATCACCTTGGATCTTTAGACTTTAGAGAGATGACAAATCTCTATCCTCTTTTGCCAATCAATGACAATACTTGTACTGGTAGTAGGCTTACCGGTTACCATTTCTTAATGCCAACAAGGAACATCTTGTACAACTTTGTACTGGATGTAGATATTGATGAAGACGAACCTCTTATTGATCAATTGGAAATATTGGCACAAGCAATTGGAGAAGATGTCACCGATCCGGAGACACTAGCCATTGATCACTATGAGAAGAAGCGAGTAGAAATTCTACACAAACAGGTTGAAGAGTTAAAGGCAATTGTATCTACAAATACAAGACTACTCCAACAATAGATAGAAGATGCAGGAAGTCTAATCACAAGGACTTAAAACTTTGAAGACTTTGTTTAGGATATCACTGAGAAGACATCCAAAGCTTCAGAAGAAATAAGGGTTCTTTCATCCAAGTTCGATGTAAAGAACACATTTGCAACAAAATATAGCAGGGAGATGACAAGCCTTGCTCTCATTCTGAGAAAGGCATCTGAAGAGAGAACAAAACGAATTCAAGATCTTATTGGATTCCAATTATTAATTACCCCAACATTCGATCTCAAGTAATCAACCGCTAATGAGGCAACCGGACTGAATCAAGAACCTGATTACAAGACGGTAGAAGACATGGAAAACATAATTGTATCACTACAAGCAGCACAAATAAACTTGGAGCATGTCACCGGTCTATGGAATTCATTTCTTCAATCAGCGAAGAAAATGTATAAGGATATCTTCACAAAGTTACAGCTATAAAACGGGTCATTCAAGTTGTAACTTCCCTTTGTCCTATGGAGGCAATAAGGGGAAGAAGATCAGGACTTAAAGAAGATTAGAATACCAGTCGATAAGCAGATGTCGGAGGCACTGAAGGGATTGGATACAGAGTAAGAAAGGAGAAGATACAGACAGCTGTGTTTACAAGGGAAGTCTACAAGACAGGTACTGTAAGGTGATGTTTTGCCACCAATGCCAAAGGGGAAGATTGTTGACATATTTAAGTTGCCATTGGTTAAGTCACAGGCAAACATCAATCCCACCAGAGCACCGGTAGACTAATCAAGCATCGGTACTCTTTAGTTAGCACCGGTAGACCAAACAAGTAAGCAGTGTACTTTGCTAAACATGTTTGTACCAGTCTTATGAGACATACAGGGAAAGTATGACCGACCGGGTATAAGTTTAATATTGGTTGAGTGCATGATAATCCGAACCGGATTATGTGGAGCAACTTAGTTAAAATCGGATTATACGGAGCATTCACAGTTGAAGATGAAGTTAGCTTTTTAACTGGAGTTAGCTTTATTTCTATGGGTGTTTCAAGGTAAACTTTATCATTTTGCAAGCTTTTTTGCATGTATGATTTATGGGTGAGTTTATAGCTTGGCGGAACTGTGAGAAGTATTTATAATAAGAATAATGTCTTATAAATACAGGTCAGAGAATACACAAGAAGTGTTGTTGAATATTAAGAGCAGGAGAGAGATATCTTCTGATAGGAGCTACAGTCATGAGAAGTGAAAGACAAAGAAGGGTTCAACAACCAAGCAGAGCAAAAGGGTAACAAGTATGATCTGATTAGACAAAGGGTGTCATAATAGATCATTGCTTTGAATTGTAAGAGCATATTCAAATCCTTTTACCGGGTAACATCTTAATTGTTGTTGAAAGTTCTTTTACAAGGCGACTCCTAACAGGGTCAAGATCCTAACAGCTCTTATATCAAATTCCTTTACCGGGTAGCACTCTTAAAAGTGCTTTGTAAGCCTTTAACAAAGCACCTTTATTATTGCAGTAGTAAAGTTGTGGGTTCTGTCCCACTGTGGTTTTCTCCTTCTAACCTAGGGTTTCTACGTTTATATGCTGTGTTGACCTGTGTATTTCTATTTCTGTTTATGAGTTGTTAAATTCTTTTAATTCTGCAAGAATAAATTTATAAGGATAAATTGGAATGGAAATTGTATTTATTGATTCACCCCTCTTATAACCGGTTAGGACTAATAGTGTCAACACTGGGAAACTGCATGCAACCATTTCCCACACATGGAAAGGCTGCTATCTCCTGCATTGGCTCACCATCATGATTGTTGTCATAAAAATCAGAGCCATTAGAGCTCATATTTTCTGCACAATCCTCAAAAGCAACACTCTCACCAAGTGAGTCAAGACTCAGTGGCATCAATAACCCCTTCTGCACTGGCCCTATTAGCAACACCGTCAATAGGCTCTGATAAGGGATTGGTGTCATAAAAATTAGATCTGGTATGACTGACATTTTCATTACTACCAGCTGATGTAAGGCTGCCATCAATGGTGGCTATCATGTAATTAACATTTTCTTGGTCACTAGCTCCTGTCTCATGTAAATGTTAGGACTTGATGCAACTGTCCTCAAGAAAATCTGTCATAACCACATGCTCCTGAGAAGAGCCTCCAACATTACGTGTATAAGGACTAGTAGCTGCCCCATTGAGCAAAGACTCCACTACTTGATGATTGTTGGCTGCTAAAGCTACACCTGTACAATCCTCCTCATTCTCTTCCTGTTTTCTTTGTGAGGAAGACTTTTTAAAAATAAAAACCATATACCTTGTCGCATTGTCTATGGTTGATGGATTTGAAAGAAAAGCATTCATCCTTTCCTGATTTTGTCTAAGGTTTTCCATTCTTTCCATAATGACATTTGTTTGCTTCTTGAGATTAGCCATGCTATTCAACTGGTTTCCCGGTTTACTAGTTTTCCTGTATTTATCCATACCTGAAATAAAGCTAGAGTGCTGATCACTCATATATCAAACGTGGGAACTCAAGATTTCCAATCCCGTAGGATGGTAGGAAATTGTTGTCGGTAAACTTGTATGTACAAGAGTTTTATGTTAATTAAGATGTTAGTCTAGGTTGTTAGTGGCCGAAGGGTAAGCGGTTATGTCGTGACGATTCAATCGCACCCCTTTGGGTGATATATGTATTCTCTCGGATAGAAGAGAGGGGGGGAACTGATACTATATTATGTTATGCTTGCATTGGATGTAACTTGATTATGATAAATGAGATATCTGGCAGTTCTCTGATATCTTGTTGCACTTATTATTTGTGATGTCCCCTTCTAGCTAGAGACATCATTCTAGCTATTGATTAGCCTATCATTGGACCCTCGTAGGCTAGTAGAGACGGATAGAGGGTCAATTTGTGCACAGAGGAGATATGCTTATCTGATGGTTCGACTTTTGCAGAGCTCAACACCCTTGATTTGGTATTGAGATTGACTCCTGCTATTTTTAGAAATATTATTTGATCACATGGAAAATTATTATGCCAACTCCAGTTCTAGACGGTTAAGCCAGATTTTGATTTTTGAGGGAGTTATTCAGTTTTCAGTGGTTATATATTAATTAAATGGCAAAGGATTTAATATGAAGTTGTAAATTGACTTTATATTAAATCACTTAAGTGATGGGTCTAAGTATCATGAAGGGGGCCAAATTAATGTATTAATTTATTGGCATGTTTTCCTAAGTCTAAATCATATTTTTGATGCCTTAGAGAAAGAAACCGTAGTTTTTCAAGGAATTGCGATTTAGGGTTGGAAAGCCTATTTATGCTTGCTGGGGAAAAAAGGAAGGCATCCATTGTTATTTTGCAAATTGATCATTGTGATTTTGACCTCTGAGAAGGGTTTCAACTTTGCCATTGAAGAATGTAGTTCTTCCGTGTTTATCTATTTGAGCTGGTGAAATATCAAGTGAATTTGGAATTTCAGAGAGTTTCATCCAGAGACTCTATTTGTGCTTTAGCAGTATTAGTTTCAGCAGCAGGAAGAAGATAGTATTTAATTGCAGCTTTATTGTCATGTCCCCTCTTTAGTGACGTCATTTTTCAGTGGATTTGCCTATCATGGACTCTCGTAGGCAGATGGTTTTGGTGAGAGAGTCATTCTGATGAATTATTTGGGGATTGGATGGTCTTATTTGCTCGTGGAGAGATGGTGTTTATCATATTTTTATTATAATGTGTTATGTGGGGCCAAAATGTTATAATTTTGAGTTGAGTTGCACTTTTTATTTTATAAAGTTACTTTTTATATAAAAGTGCATTATAAAGGGATTTTATAAGAATATTTTATGGATACTTCTAGAAGTTCTAGTGACTTCTTAGAAAACTGAATAAATAGAGTGCTTGGCCTCTCATTTGGACATCCCATGACTTGAGTTTACACTACTTTTCTCTTTAAGCATTTGTGGCGCCATCTTGGTCTACAGATTGTCATTTGATTTTTACGAACGGAGTTTCTTAAGGATTTGCATAACTGAGGAGGTGAAATATCCTTTGAAGGGTTGCACTTTGGAAGGTATTCAACCATTTCAAGTTGAGCTTATTTGGAGTCCTCAGACTTACCTCAGGGTTTGAGTTTTTTGATTGCAAGAGGAAAAAAAATCAGATCTGAAAAAGCAAAGCGAAAAAGCAGATCCGAAAAAGCAGTCCGAAAAAGCAGATCCAAAAAAGCAAAGCGAAAAAGTAGATCCGAAAAAGCAAAGCGAAAAAAAAGATTCGAAAAAGCAAAGCGAAAAAACAGATCTGAAAAAGCAGAGCAAAAAAGCAATCCGAAAAAGTTTTTGCTACAAGTCTAATTCAGTTTTCAAGGATAGGATTTTGGAACCACATTTTTGCTCATATCTTCCTCATTACTCAGCATATCATTTTGGGTATTTTTGCATCGGATTTCTATCGTCGAGCAAATAAAGATAGGTGCATTTTGGAGTCCCAAAATACCATGATTTATTTTTAAGGAATTTTCAAAATTCCTACACATTTTCAAAAATCTGCAAGAAAGTACATTTTCAAATTTGGGGTGACCTTGGCTTGGGTGTTGGCATCTTTAACACTTGTAAAAATTATCGCAGCCATCTACAATCAGGTTCCTCACTTCTCATTTGGCATTTGCCATATTTTCTAAGAAATGTATGTTTTTAGCTGAGTACAAAATATAGCTTCAGCACTTTACTATTTTACATTGTACTTGTCTTTGTTTGCCATTTGGCATTATTGGTATCAAAGGAAGGCTAGGATTTTGCAAGTGAAAGGGCATTGTAATTTTCAGTCTATTTATATTGCAAACCTAGGGTTTGATGATCATATTATTGGCTGAAATATGTATGGCATTGTTGCAAATTGTTAATATATGAATGGTATATGGTTTTGACCAATTTCCTACATCATTGATAGTGTTTTAGATGGTATTTGGTTGCTATGAAATTTTGGGACAGCAGACTCATATACTTAAAAAATAATTTTCTATCTACATTTTGAGTTACATTTTTGAGGGGTTTTTAGTGGCCTATTGGTAAGGGTCATTACAGTGGTATCAGAGCGGTTTTCTTGCCATCTTGTTGGGTAAGAGCTGTTTTGTATGAGTGATCAACACTCTGCTTTATCCAGAATGGACAGGTATAGTACAGAGTCTCAGAGGACACGATCCTGGATAGCTAATGGACAAAGTAGGAAGATCCAGAGTCGGGACAGTAGAAAGGATGGTTATTTAGACATTCGAGATGAACTTAAGAAAATAAACCATGACATGTCTGAACAGTTGGTTAAGCGCCACCGTATGATGAATGACATGCTGTCCGACCCAGCTAAGGTGGATAAGTTGACTGGATTTTTATTTGGCAGATCTTCTCACAGGGCAGATGACACAATTACCAGGAACTTGCATGAGGAGTTCGAGAAATTAGCTTGCAGCCAGGCAGAGGTTTCAGTTCCTATTCAGCCACAGGAAGAAGTGGTGAAGGATATTACGCTGATGGATAGTAACTGTCAACTTGATACTCAAATTGAGACAGTTGTATATAGGTTCCCAGAGGGTGATGTCACAGGTACTCAGGATAGTTTGGTTACGACAGGTAGTGACTACAGCGTAGAGGGTTCAGATGATAATTTTGAGGATGTTGTTGCGCACGATGGTGAGATACCTGGTAGAGATGAGCAGACATTGAGTATTCATGACTTTGCTGAGAGGGAGTACCACGCACATTTGGATGCTTCGTCACATGAGGTTGAGGGTGGTAGTACTTCACATGATTTGTCCAGCCAGCTGAAGGTGAGCAAAGACAGTATTGTGACTTCATTATCTCATTATGATAGGATGCGGGATATGATAGAGGATCACATCCAGATGATTTAGTTACAAGGTAGACATAAGGGAGTTCAGGTAGAGTCTTCTTGTGTTGAGTTACAGGCGATTAGGGAAGGAATGGGAATGATGAAGTTAAGTTATTTACATCTTCTATTAGATCGTGACCATCTTCTTAGCCTTGCTGGAGACTATTCAGATGCCTTGAGGAGGAAGGAGGAGGAAGTTGACAGGCTTTCTCGCGAGCTTGAGGACACTCGAGCTTCTTTGGTGAATACTCCATTGGCATTACAGGACTTGGAGAGACATGGGGATGAGCATGGCGTGGAGTTGAGTTTGGTTTGATCTTGCACTTCTGATACTCAGGTTTCTGCCACAGATGGATCATATGTGGTCGTTGATAATTCATCTTGCATCCACATCCAGGATACAGGGACAGTGTCAGACAGGTATGTGAAGTTAGTTGGTATTAGTCATATTACTCAGGGGAGGAGTTTGCTTCAGTTACCAACTGATCCTAGTTTACAGATAAGGACTCGAGATTGTTATATTGGCGTTTGGGATTCAGTTGACTGGAGATCTTTATCACTTTTTGGTAGCAGTGATTGTTTGGGTGCTATCATGGATTTGATTAGCAGATTGTACGGTGTTGTCCTTTCTTGTGCCAACAGTTTGTCCGATATTAGTATTAGTTTTTATACACCGGTGTTGGGCCTTGTTCATATATCCAGTCGACCATTCTTGCTGGAATGTGTTGATGATATTTCCTATTTGGCAGTGTTTACAGATGAGTCCCAGGATCATATTGGTATTGATGACATCCAAGAGGATGCAGTGGGCAATTGTGAGGACTTAGTTTCCTCGGCAGTTTCTTTTGGTACAGAGGAGTTGGTCAGCGGTGCTACAGTTTTTGATACTCCGCATGTTGATATGAGCTTTGGAGTTGATTCAGAGGATATGGATGGTAATACTTTAGAGACCAGTAACCTTGAGGATACTCCTTTGGACAATGCGTCAGAGGAGGATTGTAGAAGACAGTCTAGCCAGCGTCATCATGTGTCTAGTCAGCTGAGAGTTAGTGAGCGAGACATTGCTATCACTTGCCAGCATTTCGATGCTGCTCGTCAGTTGTTAGTAGTTTATGGATGGGGTTCTCCTACTAGTGATGAGCAGGGAGGCAGTTATCTTTCCTTGACAAAGATCCACTCTTTATGGGAGGCTATCCGGATTCTGAGACAGAATTATATGCAGTTGGTAGCCGACAGAGATTATCTTATGGAGTGGGGCAGTACAGCATACGATGCATTATTGACCAAGGAAGATGAGGCGAGTGAGCTTACTCAGCAGCTCGAGGTGACTTCTGAGATTCTTGAGAGTACACAGTTGGCTTTCGAGGAGTCACAGTTTCATTTGGCTGAGGTGACCATGGAGTTAGAGCGACTGCTGTCTTTACCAAATTCTGTTCAGTCATAGGTTGTGGTGTCTGGTGATTCGAGGATGTCCATAGTTGAGATTGTCAAAGACAGTGGAGATGGGGATGCATCCATCGGCGATACTAGCATTGGCATATCGGGTTCGTTTCCACTAGAGTTAGGTTCAATTGAGTTGGGTGCTGCAGCAGATTGTTGTGGTATGCCTGACATGGTGGTGGTCTCTACTACTGATGGCATGGAGACTGGTGATGTATCAGAGATCATGTGTGATGTTGGTGAGCCGGCAGTTGGCATGGTTCCTGCTAGTGATACTACTCCCTTGGCGGTGTCTTTGGAGGTAGTAGGCAGTTCCAGCTTGGTTAGTGATCGGTTGCAGTTAGTTTCATCTGGATTGCAGTCTGAGTCATTGACTGAGATTGGCGCATCTTATCGGCATTACACTGTGAGGTATGCTCACCAGTTTACCTTTGATGACCATGTTGATGAGATGATGACACGTAGATGTACTTTGGTCCTTAGTGCTTGTCATCAGTTATGGGATGGTTTGATGCCACGGGATGAGAGTTGTGATGGGCATGACATGGCGATAGGTTCTGCAGTTGACAGCTTGATAATACATGACTTAGAGCAGGAGTTTGGGAGTGATGCTTCAACGGTTGTTATTGATTCTACCCCTTTGGCTATGACATCTCCTGAGTTAGCTGGTGATCAGCCGCAGTGGGTTGTATCACCTGTGCATGGTGAGCTGTTGACTGAGGTTGGTTCTTTTTATCAGCATTATACTACAGGGTATGTACATCAGTTTGCTTTTGATCCTTGTGTTGAGGAGTTGATGGCAGGCAGATGTGGTTTGGGTTCTATTTCTTGCTGTTTATCTCGTGATGTCTTTTCACCATCAGCGGTGCATGGGAGTTATGGTTATGAGACAGTGGCCGGTGATCTGCAGAGTTGTGTTGACTGCAGGACTTGTACAGTGTGTGGATTCTCCATACTTGGTTCAGTTCCATTCGAGAGTGTTCACCATTGTTGTAGAGTTGGATTGTACATTCCGCATAGGCCAGTGGGATGCGTTGATGGTATTTACTATGTTGGCAGTTTGAGTTGTCCACTTTACTTGGGTTCTGATGTTCTGAGAGTTTGTATCTCGTGGGTTCCTGACTGTGGCAGTTGTGATTTTGGAGTTTGGTTGAGCTGTATTTGTTAGTTTGATTAAGGATTCCTCTTGGTTATATTGCAGAGGATATTGCAGGAGCTTGCGTTGATTGATAGCAATACAGTTCATGACTACATTTGGGATCCAGGTGGATTGATTGGCACCAATTACCACCCGCAGACTGATGGGCAGATTGAGATAGTAAATAAGTGGGTGGAAGGCGACTTGAGGAACTATGTGGTAGGGCAGTAGAAGGTATGGGTTAGGTAGATTTATCTATGTGAGTATTGCTACAATACCACATACCACATGTCTATTCAAATGACTCCTTTCAGGGCACTATATGGTTATGAGGCACCGAGTTTTCTGGATTTACTTATGAGTGATGTTAGAGTTCCTCGTGCTAGAAATTTGCTTCAGGAGAGCAGGGACATTGTTGATGCTCTCAGAGATAATATTGCCGGGGCACAGAATCAGCATAAGCAGTGTGCATATCAGAAGCGGACAGAGAGGAGTTTTGAGGTTGGTGATATGGTTTATCTCATGTTGCAGCCCTATAGACAGGCTACTCTTGGGAAGAGTGGGTCGGAGAAGCTTAAACCTAGGTACTATGGTCCTTTCAGGATTATCTGGCGTATTGGAGAGATGGCATATGAGCTTGAGCTTCCAGCAGACAGCAGGGTACACAATGTTTTCCATGTGTCACGCCTCAAGGTGTTGGGTCAGCATGTTGTGCCTTCAGCAGTTCTTCCTGCATTGGATGATGAGGGGAAGTTGGTTCTTGTTCCCGAGTACATCATTGACAGCAGAGAGAGGCAGCTCTGCAAACTCGATCCTGAGATATTTGACGCTCTGTGCAGACACCCTGCTAATCCTGGCCATACCCAAAATACCACTTACTAAAAATAGTAAGTTGACTAAAATGATTCGAACGAAGAGTAGACCTGATAAATCAAACCTCCAGAATGGAATCCCAACGCTGGCTCCACAATCTAACCCCCTCTGATCACCTGATTAGCCTGTGAGGGTCGCCAAACCAAGCTATTCCCATAAGTCTAAAAACGGGGACAAACGGGGACATTACAGTCCTCCCTTCCCAAGATTGCTTGTCCTCGAGCAATCAAGAAAAACAAGCAACATCATAAACCACCTGGATCCCAAGGATGCTCACAAGTAATGTCCCGATCCTCACCAAACTCTTGTGAAGAGAGAACCAACATCAACAGAACAAGCACCACTGAAAACGACATCTGTAAACCAACTGTAGATGTCGATGCTGAAAACAACCTAACGGAACTCAACCCATTTGAAATAACAACTCTGTCATAACTTGAGTCCCTCTCTATCCAGCACTCACACCCAACTGCACTGGGAAAACAACAGTGACCAAATATGCCTGAATCACTGTTATCAACTCTGCCCTCTGATAAACAGTCCTGAGTGTGTGGATACTGCAAGTAATCTAACTTGCAACTGCCAAATCCATCTGCAAACGATGGTGCTAATCCATCCCATAATGGATGGTAGGATACTGGAGCTGATTTACCCCCGCGTGAGATCAAATCATCCACCTGTGGGTCAAAAGAAAAATGATTAGCATACCCCTCCATATAATGCTGGTAGGAATCCCCAATCTCTGTGAATGGCTCATCATTACCAAACTGGGAATCAAAAGATGGCTCCAATCTCTGACTCCGCATCACTGTAGGCTAGGTAGGAACCTGAGCAACCCTCTCAACAAACCCAACCTCAAAATCCTTGTGGGGAAGCATAGTAGAAAGAGTCTCCACAATCTTCTCGACCAACCTCTGAATAGCAGAAGAGCCTCGGATGAGAGTACCCGTAGACACTATAAGAATCTCGAGGCACGTCTGCACTCTCAAGTAGATACTCCATAAATGACTCGGTGCAATAGAAATTATATGTGGAAGCATCAACTCGCTCCCCCGTAATCTACAGTTGATTCCCCCGCCAATGTGGCACAACCAAATGTCCCGTGCTATCAGCTAAATGAGATGATGAAGTAGATTCCCTCCCAGCTAAAGGAAGCAAATCAACTTGAAAGCCTGTCTCCTCTGGTACTCTTATCTCATCTGTACCAAGTGCTCCCATATCCGGAACATATGTGTCTGCCACAACATCATGTTCCTCAACACCAACTGTAGGAGCAAACTCACCACCAACCACCTCAATGTGCAATCGAACTGGGTTTGGGGCTGGTGTGGACCGTAAATGCTCCAACTCCATGGTCACCTCCTCTAATCGGATCTGCGACTCTTGAAGAGCCCGTTGAGTATCCTATAAAACCTTAGTAGTCTTTATGAGCTCCTAGGTAAGCTCACCTCTTCCTCTCTGTACATCAGTGCCTCATAAGGTGTACTCCCCCACTCCACTAGGTGATCTCAGTCAGCTACCATCTGTAAATAGTTCTGTCTCAAACTCTTGACAGCCTCACGCAAAGAGTGAATCTCTGTCAATGAAAGGTAACCACCACTGGGCTCATCTGTCATAGGAGCACCCCAACCATAAATAGCCAGCAACTGACGAGTGGCATCAAAATGCTCGAGAGTAGAAGAAATATCCCTCTCATCAACTCGCAACTGGCTAGTCACATGATGACTCTGCGCAACAGGCCTCCTATGAACAACCTCAAACACACTGTCTACACTATGAGAGGAAGTTGTATCCAACAAACTCCCCCCAAGATCACCCTCTCTTTGTGTACTTACATCTGAGTACACCTCTACACTTTGAGTACAAGCATCGGACACGTCCTCATCTAACCCCGAGGAAGTTGCTGTTGAATTTGACTCAACACAATCTCCAGCTACCCCATCCTCTGCAACCATCTGACAGTCCAGATCCTGAGACACATCCTCATGAGTTACCGAAGAAGTAACCCCATCTCTCAAAGTGGAAGTCCTAGCTGTAACAAACTCTTGCCACTCATAAGCTTCCCTGTCCTCATCTGTAAGTCCCTGTAACACATAATCCTGGAACTCACCATCACCATATGACAACGCTGAATCTACACTCAAAGTCAGATATAGAAAGCCGGAAATACTAGAGCATTCATCATCGTCGCTCTCAGCATCGGAGATATCTGCAATGCTAGTGTACACATCATCTAATTGCATCTCCTCTACTAACTTTGGCTGCATACACAACTCAATGTCGTCATGTGAATCAACTAAACTATGGCATGAAACTATGTCGCCCAAATCAACTGCAACACTCCCATCTTGAGTGTTATCACTAGAAAGCTCCATGCTCACATCCTCAACACAGGAATAAACCACTGTCTCCTGTATTGATTCTACACTGCGACTGCTATCATAAATCTCTGAGTTGTCAGAGCTCATACGCTCCTTGCAGTCATCACCTAACATCTCACAGGGGGCGTCATCTCCAATGCAACTCATAGCATCCTCAAAAGTGTCATCAGATGTGTCTATACTATCAGCTCCCACATCTCCTGCTGAAATCTCATCTGCGGACACGTGTCTTTGCACACATGACTCAATGTCAAGCTGTGCACCAATAATGCTAGAGCACGAACTGTCATCAATTGACCCTGTTGTAATGCCTAGATCTCCAACCTCACCACTGGGGGACTCCACTTAGTGATATCTGCAACATCAGCTGCCCCTGTACAATCCATAGTGACTGCTTTGGGAGCCTCAACCTGGTGATGCTCAAGGCTGCTATCAACCAATTGCACTGAAACAACCACTGGCTCCGGTGCAATAAATCCATCATCAACACTGCGAATGGGAATAGCAGATGCTGAACTAGATGTAGGGACATCAACATCATGGACTACTGTCGGAGAAAACTCCAGCCTTCTCCCTTGCAAACTAGATGTCGGCCTTCTAAAGGCAGAGACCATATATCTCGCTACCCTATCTACTGTAACTGGATCCGACAACCTCTCTGCCAATCTCTGCTGATGTAGTCTAAGTCTCTCCATGCTTTCTACTAGAGCATTTAATTTCACTCTATTTCCCTTACTGCTATGATGACTCCCGGAACTGGATCTCTTGTATTTATCCATAGCTAGGGAAAATGGAAGTGCTGGTCCCTTTAAAATAACTTCATAAAATTAATATAACCAGACCCCATAGGATGGCAGGAACAAGGCTCTGATACCACTGTGAAGAGCCTGATTGACTCCTTCTAAAAGCACTTGTTTTATTTAAGAAATTTGCAAAAAAACTTGCTCAAACTCTAATTGCAATTTTAAATTCAATCTCCACTAAATTCAAATATCAAAATTTGGGCAATTTAATAACTTAGAAGAACATCATTTTTTCTCAAAATAATTTAGATAACATCCAATAATTTATTGCTAACTAATTGGCACCTGGAATTTATTATACGCTGCAGTTGTAGAATCTCAAATAACCAGATGCAATACCAAAATGACATCTGCTCCTTGTTGAAAGTTATAACAACCTAGCTTGACCCGCACCTGGTTGGCACATTGAATGCAGGCCCGTAAATAATGAAAACGACTCCCTCCAAGGGAGTCACGTCAACTAGTTTAATGTTGACGCAGCAACACCCCAATCACATGTTGTGTATGGGAATTAACACAGTCCTGCATGAAGATTGCAGGACTGTCAGGATCAAACGCAGGCCCTTAGCGAATATCCGCAGCCCTTAGGTAGTCACGAAGGTCTCAGAATATATGCCGTGACTGCCTTGAAACTGGTGCAGGACCTTGCAGTGATTAATCTGCTCCTGTAGCTTTCACGTGGCCTCTAAATGATGCTTCTCTGATCTCCAATTAAAATCGCAGCATAAAAGATTGCATGACAATCTTTGAATAAATTTCGATCAAACCCTCTTGTGGATACTTTCAATAACCCAGAAAAAATATATCAACCTCCAATTGAATTATTTCAGAAACTTCGTACATATGCTGCCAGCTAAGACGCCTTGAATTTATCTCCAAAATTATAAACCAGAACTTCTTGTGTTGTATTGACAAACACAATTTAATCAGCAATTACCAACTTCAGAATTGAAACCTTCACCAAATTCGATATACAACAACATCGAATTGAGAATCACAAAATAATCAGATGTAAAATTCACCAGCGACAGAAGATGGCTCAAATTACGAGATGAGGAATCAGTCCTCGAAACCCTAGCTAGGATTTGTCCTCCCAAATTCCAAGAAAATAATGATTGCATAAGATGAGATTCAGTTAGACCACACAAAATTGCATTCACGGGCTTGGCATTGTTCTCAAATTCCTTCTTATCATTAACATCTACAGGAGTAGCAGGGATTTTATAGCCATTTATGAGACTGAGGTACACATCACAGCCAAGAGACATGATGTAGGTTTTCATACGAATACACCAGAAAGCAAAGTTGTTTCCATCAAAGAGAGGGGCACGGTTTGTAGCTAGACCTTCTAAGGCACTCATGATGGACACAAGGATCGAACTCTCAAGCTTTTAAGCAGAGGAAGAGAGTGACCTTCTCTGATACCAATTGTAAAACGGAAAATGCTGAGAGGGGGAGGGGGTGAATTAGTATTTTAAAAAACCTTAAATGAAAACTATGAAACAGAATTCGTAAGAGTACACAGCAAAAGAGACAAGAGACCAAAAATATCTCGTGGAAACCCAAGACGGGAAAAACCACGACATCACTAATCAGATGGGCAACTACCCATTACATCTAAGGGCTACAACTCTCCTCAATCACATTAGAACTGGCTTCAACCAGTTTGCAATAATGCTACAACCTTATCAACAAGATATCAGATAAATAGTACAAGAATTAGTTCCTTGTCTTCACATAAGCGTAAAGACGCACAGACGTATGACAGAGTTCCTTAATACATGCTTGAATCAAATCGGGCATTTGGACCTTCAGTCCTTCATGTGTCATCTGAAGTCTGGTATGAATTCAATCTATTCCCCACATTTCATGTTGCTCTTGAAGGAGATTCTTCTGCTCTTCGTTACTCTCCTATTCTGTGAATATTTGCAATTTGTGTTGCAAGATTTGACTATCCAAAATGATTTTTGCTTCAGTAAAAACATGCACACATCCTTGCACACCTTCCTCTGTTCAAGCATCAAATTCTGCAGCCACCACTCACCGTTTTTTTTAGCCAACCGTTCCCTTTTTCTTACATGCTGTGTATATATATTTGTTTATACCAATATGATTGAATAATCTGCAAGTTTCTTTTTAAACCTCTACTTTTCTTGTTCAGCCCGTGTTCTATATGTTTCAACTCTTTTCACATGGCAACACTAGTGTGATAGATTCATTGTATGCTCAACTCAAAATAAAAAACACTTCCCGATAATACTCACTACTACCTTCCAAAACGACCATTCCTGTTGCGTCTTTTTCTTCCGTCACTTCATCCTTTTGAAAACATTACAACACCTGCTGAAGATTATGTGTCACCTGTTTTTTTTAAACAAAAATGACTCACCCGCACAACACTCAACGATTTTTTTGTATCACCCAAAAAAGTTGACAGGATAACTGTTGAGCTACTACGAATAGTGATTGGAGGACGGTTTTTTGAACACTTATGACAAAAACCCAAAGTCTCTGCCAGGCTTTCGAAAATTTGACTTCATCATCCTGTATCGATTCAAGACACATTGTCATCACAAACCGAAAACTAAATTATTTCTTTTGATGCTTGTTCAGTAGTAGTACCTCCACATTTACTGGGAAAGAATCAAATTTAGCCGTTATTGTCATTGTTTTGCTCACGCGAAAAAAATTAACCATCAGACACGTTCCCGCTTTCACACCCGATAGATTCTAATCATTTTCACGCTGCTCCTAAGCCGTTCTTCATTCAAGCACACTCAACACCCTTTCAAAAAAACGTATATTGTGATATCATTTTGTAACTTGTCTCGTGTAGTGTTAGAGGCCTTCACCTATTTTCCTTTAACTCCTGTCGATTAAGATATATTTATTTGATTCATTTTACCAGTGCCTTCAAACATTAACTTCCGACTCCCTAAGAATTCACGGTTTGCCTTTTTCGGAAGATGTGTTGCGCTGTCACTAGAGCAAAGATCCCATTGTTGTTCAAGAAGAAACGACACATCCCGCAGGGAAACAAGACAGTGGACTGTGCATCAAACACTTGTCAACGTTGATTCATTCTTCTTGTCTTATCCTAGACTCACGATAATGATACTAGAAATATTCTGAGTGGTTACATGTGGATGACCACACAAACACCTCGCACTTTTCACTGGGTACAAGATCGTTTTGAAAGAGCACAACTCTATGCAGGAAAACATGCGGAGGCAATGTCAAGAACGACTCCTTGGCATAAGGCCCCACTTAGCAGATTGCTTACACACAGAGACAAAAAACTTCTTACTGATAAGCGTGACAAATGTGCATACTAACACAAGGAGGTACATGTGCCGACAGGAAGACACAACAACATCCAACAGGCATTGACATACACAGCAGACAAAAGCACACCTGTAGCGTATACAAGTTCACACACAACAGAGATGACTACATCAATGACAGAAAAACTAATAGAGATTAGTTAAGCAAAGCGATGACTGAACATTTTGAAGAGTTTCAATTGAAGATGCACGAAAGAGAAAGAGTATCGTCAACTATTGTTGACCTTTACAAGGACGACGTATGTTTTCTGGTTAGCATCGACAATTGCATCATTCAAGCAATGGAACCAAGAGATGTGTATGGTCCTGAGCTGGGTTACGAGATCTCTGCCAAAGTTGCTAAGGCATATGTCGATGCACTAAATGATGCAAATTTGGATCTCGGTGCCAATAAGTTCGGCACGCATACTGAGATTCTTCTGAATTTGTCAAAGAGGGCACCAATCAAGATTGTTTACAAAAGGACGCCTACATCAAAGAAGAAACCGGCGACAAAACAGCCCAAGGGTCGGAGGAAGAAAGTAGAATTGGCACCCAGCACCCAAGAGGAAGAACTAGAAGAGACAGAGACCAAGGACACAATTCTTCTGATTAGAAAGAAGAAAACCGGTAAAATGGCAAAGGAGGATCCACCCAGAAAAGCCAAGCCCACAATTGACAAAATTGTGGCAGGACTGAAACAATTTGGGCATTTAGGTTCTATAAGAAGAGGATATGAACTAGCCAATGATGAAGACCAAGGAAAACTTGAAGAAGCCGTAGCATTCTGTCTCCATAAATTCAATTGTCATCCCAGTGGACTGCACACGACTCTACCTGAACATCTTCTACAGAATATTGAAGCTCGGTGGAAAGCTGTAGAAGATAGAGAAAAGGAGCTAAGAATAAAAAATCTTTTAGAGGTCTAGAATCACCTTACTCTTCAAGAAGCTACAGAACAAGCTGAACTTCATCAGAAAACCTTCGCAACCATAAAAACGATAGGTCTCATGCTTATTGGAGAAATTGTGAAAGTACATAATGAAGAAGTAGCATTATGGACCAAACTTCTTCAGACCCAGCATCAAGCAGAACAAGAACTAGCTCAAAGAACAACAGCTAAACTGGGAGCTGACACCGGTAAAGGGAAAGGAGTATTTGGAGAAGAAGCACCAGCATTAGTGGACTTAACCATAGGTCAGGCAGCGAATCCAACATTTCTCATCTCTTCAAGAAAAGGTAACATTAAACCTATGCATGTTGATGATATAATTACTGAGGTAATGGACTTTGGAGAAGTAGATAATGCTGCAAAGTGGTACAGTGTACTAAACGAAGAGGACAAACAAAAGCTAATTGTAGGGATAGTAGAAACTTCGATGGATTATAATAGGATTCCAAGGGACTAAAGGTCCAAGTTCCCACCAGAACTGAATAACAGGCTACAATCAAAATGGAAAACTGGTCTAGGCATAAACACCAGAATCACAAGGGAAACATTGCTTAAGGTCAAACCTGGATACAGCGAAGAAAGAATAAAGCTTCTATTAGAAGAAGCATCCATGAACTTAAAGACATTTGATAGAGTTGCAAAAATATTAAACGGATATGAGAATCGAGTCTACAAAGCAACTCTAGACTACTGGCGTAAGTATGACTTCAGTGCATTGGATAAACTAGGTCCTCAGGATCAAACTGCCCAAATGCAAGCACCACCGGTCAGACCCACAATTGGTGAAGCATCTTCTACTGAAAAGGAAAAAGCTCAAACAGAAGAGTTCATAACTAATGCACAAATAAATGTTGAACAAGAGGCAGAAATTGATATACCCATGGGAGAACTTCGTACAGCTGAGGAGCAACAACAAAAAGAAGTCCCACCGGGAGAAGAAGAACAAGATACAGACGTCAATAAGCAACCGGATGAAGAAGCTCAGACCGAGGAAAAACCTACTGAAGAACAAAATCTACTAGAAGGAGAAGTTCAACCGGAGAACAGAGCTCATCAAGGAACAAAAGATAATAAGGGACAAGACGAAGACATCCCAATCCACACCAAGCAACTTAAACCGGAGCAAGAGCAAGGACAACAAGAACAAGGAGACATTCCAAGCTCCTCTAAAAGGAAGTTGTCATTTGTCGAGGAGAAGGAAGCAAAAAGGAGTAAAACTACCGATATAGTGGTAGACATCAACAACATGTCAACCATGCAGCTCAAAGAGCTTACCAAAAGAACAGAGGACATGGCCCAAACCACTGTAAAGAACATTCTGTGCAACTTCGTTCCTGATACTGACGTCGATAGCGATGAACCAATCATCGATCAGCTAGAAGTGTTGGCACAGGCAATCGGTGAGGATCTCACAGATCCGGAAACAGTCGCGATCGACCATTACAAGAAGAAAAGAGTGGAGATACTCTAGAAACAGGTTGAAGAGATTAAGGTGAATGTGACAACCAACCTGAGAATTCTCCAACAACAACTGCAAGAAGAAGGAAGTTTGAGTAGCAGAACATCAAACTTTGAAGTATTTTTGCAAGATCTGTCAGAAAAGTCTACCAAGATAACAGAAGAGATTAAAGCCTTGTCCTCTCAGTTTGATATTAAGAGCAAGACTGCAACATCCTACAGTAGAGAAATGACAAGTTTAACTCTTGCACTGAGAAAAATTGCCGAAGAGAAAAATAAGCGGATCCAAGATATTATTGGATTTCAAGTGTTTTTGGCACTAACATTTGACATCATGAATATAACAACATCTTCTATTGGAGATCTAATCAATGAACTAGCCTACAAAACTGTGGAAAACATGGAGAATATCATTATTTCTCTGACAGCAGCGCAAAAGAATTTAGAATATGTAACCAGTCAATGGGCACCGTTCCTTCATTCACGTAGAACAATATACAAGGATATCTTCACCAAGCTTCAACTGTGAAGATATGCTTTACCCTTTGTCCTTTGGAGGCAAAAAGGGGAAGAAGATACAGAGGAAGGAAAACACAGTACAGATATAGAACCAGTGCAAAGAACACAGTACAGTACAGGACAAAATTCTTTCTACTGACTTTTCTACCGAAGCATTTAGTCAGGGGAAGTAGCATTCTACCCATACAAGGTACTGTTATTAGTAAGTGAGTAAAGTTTGTGCATAGTTTTGCCACCAATGACAAAGGGGAAGATTGTTAGCAATATGAGTTGTCATTAGTGTATTTCACAAACCTCACACCAGTAAAGGGTCTTTGGTCACTCACATTACTTAGACGACACCGGTGGATGAAGAACATAATGTATGCACCGGTTGACTATTTTGATAAATACACCGGTAGAACTCAGAATTGGTCTTATGAGGCATACAGGGACAAACCGGGTTTAAGGGTATACCGGTCTAACTGCAAGATAGATCCGATCCGGATTTTATGGATCAGTTTTAGTTAAAAGATGGATTATACGAGACATCCACCACGTAGAAGTAGAGTTAGCTTTTTAACAGGAGTTAGCTTTATTCCTACGGATGTTTTTGGAAGGTAAACTCTAGATCAAAGCGCATAGCTTTTTGCTGATTGCATGATTTAATGTGGAGTTTGCAGCCTGGCGGTTCTATGAGTTAAGGGCCCGTTTGGTGCATGGAATATGGGCTCTAATTCCGGAATTAGATTTTCAGATTATTGAATTCCATGTTTGTGTCCTTCCAAACAAGCAGGAATTGGAATTTCAAAATTCCAATTTTGACCACAAAATGAGCATTTCATCTTCCACTTGAAAAGGTGGAATTAGAAATTCCACTTTTCAGATGCCAATTTTATGTGTCGATCAGGTCTGCTTGCTGTTTAATCACTTTGACATCCGAAATTTTTATTCATTCGCTCGTTCATTTTCGTTCGCTACTCTCCAGAGCAAATCGGCTACTCTACAGATGGAAACAGTCAAGGCTCCAATGCAAAAACAGCAGTGCTTGCAATGAGTTTGCCGGCTACGGTCAAGGCTTCAATGCTGCTTCTGCAGGTTTCTCTTCATACGCCTCCGCAGGTTTCTCTTCATAAGGCTCCAAGGCTATGGAAATATGGGCGTGACCTTCTTTGGCTACACAAGCACCACGGTGAAGATTTGTAATGGCGTGGAGGCCGGAAAGTTCTTCAGGGAGAATATGCTGGTATAGGGCAAAACTCTCCCCATGCCCCAAGATGGGTCTTCATTTGTCGTGAGGTGCCAACCTGTGTGAAATTTTTCTGTGACAAACCCCTTCTAACCCAAGCTGGGTCTCCATTTGTCGTGATAAATTCAGGTGGGTATGCCAGAATTACTTGTAGGCATTTCTGAATAGGTTTTCAGTTGAGGTGGGTCTGATTTAGAAGTCATCTTCTGGGTGAACCAAACAGGTCATTCCATATTCCGGAAATTATTTTCAAGATTTGTATCTTCTAGAATTGCAGCATCTTCCAGAATTGACTATATTTAGCATTTGGTATTCCATGCACCAAACGGGCCCTAAGGTTTTCATTACGATGAACTCTCTTATAGGACGCAAAGAAAAATGTTGTTGATAGTTGATGATTGCATAGAGCAGAGGAGAGATATCTTCTGAGAAGTGCTGCAGGCACAGAGGTGAAGAAAGAAAGAGAGATCAATAGCCAGGCAAACCGGAAAAGAGATCAACAGGTATGATCTAATCAGACAGTCAGTGTCGAAATAAGATCATTGCTTTTATAAGGAATGAAAGCATATTGAAATCCCTCTATCAGGGTGAACCTAATCGGTTCTTTGTAAAATCCCCTAACAGGGTAATACCTTTGTAGATGTTCAAAGTCCTGTAACTAGGCAACTCCTAAACAGGGTTAAGATCTTAACAGATCTTTTGTAAAATCCCTTAACCGAGTAGCACTTCAATGAATGCTTTTGTATGCTCCTAACAGGGCGCCTTCATTCTGTGATAGTGAAGTTGTGAGCTCTGTCTCACCGTGGTTTTTTCCTTCTAACAGAGGGTTTCCATGTATAAATACTTGAGTTGATCTGTGTGATTTTGTTTATGCTTGTGAATGATTGTTTACATTCTGTTTTACATTCAATGATCTTTTTACAAGTTTTAAACTGGTGAAAAGATAATATTTACTGATTCAGCCCCCCTCTCAGTTACTGGTTTAGTACTAACAGTGAACACAGGTAGACATCCAACAGTGGTCGAGATGGTCATTCTCGACACCATTCTGACAGACACCATCGTCGATGGAGGTTCGGGTGTCAATGTCTTACCTGAAGAGACATGAAAGAGAATAGGGCAACCTACACTATGGACGCCAACTTTCCAACTTGTAGGCACAGACCAGCACGGGATCAAACCCATCGACACGTTGATGGCACAGAGGGTAATGATCGGTACTCAATAATTTGTGTTGGATTTCGTGGTCATCCCATTGAAGAGGAAGGGGTATGACGCCATCCTCGGTAGGGGTTGGCTATAATAAGCTAAAGTTAACCATGATTGGAAGAGAAACACCTTGTCCATGGAAAGAAACGGTTGGAAATTTACAATTGACTTGAAGAACCAATTGGTCAGTGAAGACTTAGCGTCTTCATTAGAGTCAAAAGTGGAGGAAGAAGAAGATGAAGGGAGACGGTGAATGGAGCCGAATGACGAAGAAATCCTCGAATTAGAAGGGTGCTTGGAAGATGATCTGGACTCTCTAAACGGATTCTTCCACTCGCAACTCGAAGACTATGAGTTATTCCATTGTAACATGCTCCAAGTGGACGAGGGGGCCGAGAAAGACTCATTCCCAGTCGAGTATGGTGAGTACAAGGAAGGAGAGGCTCAGGTAAGTGAAACCCCAACACATAAGTTCGAGAAAGTAAAAACAATCTGGTATGAAGAGCCCCACCTGAAAGTCACGAACTTAGGAGACGAGGGTAATCCAAAAAACCTCCTCGTGGGAGATGACTGGAATCCTGTTCTGAAGACAGCGATATGTAAAATATTCATGGAATATAAGGATGTCTTTGTTTGGATATACAAAGATTTGCAAGGGGTTCCTCTAGAATTATGTGTCCATCGAATCCTGTTGGTACATGGGGCGGTGCCTGTATGAAAGCAACCGTACAGGATGAACAAGAATTACGCTGCACAAGATAATGATGAAATTGAATGCATGTTGGAGGCCGGGATCATATTTAGAGTACAAACAAGTGAATGGGTATCGCTCATTGTTATTTCATTAAAAAAGGAAGCAACCCAGATTTGAATATGCATAGATTTCAGATGCCTGAACGAACTCACCATAAAAGATCCATTCTCGATACCGTTCACGTATAGCATCTTGGAAGAGGTCGTAGGACACGAAATCTACTCCTTCATGGATGGATTCTCTGGATACAATCAGATATCCATTGCCGAGGGGGACAAACTAAAGACGACCTTCTTAGTGGAAGATAGGGTATATGCGTACAATTGGATGCCGTTCGGACTCTACAATGCTCCCATAACATTTCAAAGGATAATTTTGCATATCTTTGATAAAATGTCAGTAGGGAACTTTAAAGCTTTTTTGGATGATTGGTCTATCTTTAGTGCGGAGGACACTCACCTGGTAGCCCTTCGAGAATGCATGGAGAGATGCAGACAGGCAAGACTTGCACTCAACCCCAAGAAGTGCAGGTTCATGGTACCACAGGGGAAGGTACTCGGACACATTGTTTGTAAGGATGGACTCAAGACGAATCAAAATACGGGTGATCCTTGAGATTGAGCCACCCACGGATGTCACGAGGGTTATATCGTTTCTTGGACACATCGGATATTACTGAAGATTCATCAAAAACTTTGCCCATGTGTCCTATCCGATGGATACGTTGACTTGGAATAGAGAACCCTACACTTGGAGCACAAAACAAGGAGAAGCATTTGAGGGATGGGAGGCAGGGTCAGTAGCTGCACCCATTCTGGCCTACCCCAACTGGGATAAAGAATCTCATGTGCATGTAGATGCATCCAATTTTGCAATCAGAGCTACATTGACACAGACAGGTGACCACTCGATACATTTTGCCAGAAGGCTTTTGTCGAAGGTAAAGAACTATAGCACGAATGAGAGAGAAGCATTGGGAATGGTGTACGCTGTATAAAACTTGCGGCACTATTTGTTGGCTACTCCATTTACTTTTTATGTGGATCACCAAGCCTTAATACATCTAGTGAATAAGCCAATCATCCAGGGCAGAGTAAGCAGATGGTTACTTTTGTTACAAGAATTCACATTTACCATTATAGTCCGACATGGGAAAAGCCACGTGAGTGTAGATCACCTTTCCCGCATTAAATCTGGGGAGCCACCAGAAGGAGTGAACGACGACTTCCTCGATGCACATCTTTTTCGAATCGCGGTGTTACCCCCTTGGTATAAAAGTATTGGAGAGTACCTTTCCACATGATAGTTCCCTTAGGAGATGCCACCAGGAGAAAGAAGTAAACTTGTCCTCAGAAGCAGAACCTTCCAACTCATCAATGGGTTACTTTACAAGATGGGACTGGATCAGGTACTCCGACGGAGTGTGATTGAGGAGGTTCCAATTGTTCTGAGGGAGGCTTACAAGGGTCCCGCCAGAGGGCATATCAGACTGGACACAATGGCTCGGAAAATCTTACTTGCAGGATCATGGTGGCCGACACTATACAATGATGCAAGAGAATGGGTAGTAAGTTGTGACACATGTCAGAGGGCCGGGAAACCTTTAAAAATAGACTTCATGCCATTAAACCCCTCCAATGTGCAACAATTGTTTGAAAGATGGGGACTGGATTTTGTTGGACCACTTAAGGCAAGTAGAGCATGCATGTATAGGTATATCGTCATGGCGACAAAATATCTGACCAAATGGGTTGAGGCCAGAGCCCTACTTGATAACTCTGCCTTAAGCACCGCGAGATTCATCTACGAGTAGATAATTGCAAGGTATGACATACCCATTCAGATCATGATAGAGGGTGACACTTTGTCAATCACATCATAAAGTTGCTTATCACCAAGTTTAAGATTTTTCACTCACTCTTGAGCCTATACTACCTGAGGTCAAATGACCAGGTAGAGGCTACCAATAAGATATTGGTATCTATAATCTACAAATCATGCGGAGTCAAAGGAGAATACTGGGAAGAGAGGCTTCCATCAGTATTGTTGGCCTATCGCACAACTTATAAAGACACTACCGGACAAATCCCCTTTCAGTTAATGTACGGATAGGAAGCTGTTGTATCGACGGAATTTATGGTGCGAAGTCTAAGAATAGCCATCGAAAACAGGCTAGGAGACATGGAAAGTTTACGGGAAAGATTATACAATCTGAATAAGGTGGATGAATGCCGAATGATGGCACAATGGGCCATAGATGTCGCCCAACAACGGAGAAAGGTATGGCACAACAAACACCTTAGGTGGACGAGGTTTACACCTGGGCAGCTTGTCTTAAAGTACAATGGGCAGAATGAGATAAGGCTTGACAAGTTCAAACTAAAATGGCTTGGACCATATAAAGTGCGAGAGGTTTCATATAACAATGCGATCAAATTATGGACCTTGTATGGGAAGGAAGTGGCAGACCTCATCAACGGGTCGAAGTTAAAATTTTACCATGAGCGGTAGAGAGATGGGCACCAAGATCTGGGACGACGCCGCCAGACAACTTAGGTTAATAAAACAAATTTTAAAAAAAAGAACTAAAAAAAGACAAAAAAAACGGAGGGCACCGTACGACACATGGCCGTACGACACAAAAGACAAAGTTTGCACGACAATTTTTTAAAAATAATGCATCTGAAGGGACTGTACAACACATCATGACATAATTCATACAATGGATACATAAGGGTGATGAAAGAAAAGAAAGGGAGATGCAACACAGAAAAGATAGAATTGTACGACGCGAAGCATACATGTCATGAGAAGACCGTACAACAATGAAGAGAGCTGCATGAATTATTTGCAGTGAGACCGTACGACTGTATGGTAGGAAAGTTGGGTTCTTGACGTGGATAAAGAAATAAAATAAAGTATGGGTTTGGAATAAATCAACCTGTCTGTACACCGTACGGCTACTGGGAAATCCGTACAAGTGGGAGGCCAGAACGAAATAAAAGGAAATCCCTAGGTAGAAGGTGCTAGAGGAAGAACAAAAATAGGCCATATGACAAGCAGTTGCGGACCAGTAACGACAAATATAAAGGTGATAGCATACGAACAGTGATGGATAAAGGGTTATTGACGAACGCAGGAAAAAAATCAAAAACCACATAGGTAGTTATTAACAAGAGTTTTTTTTTTCCCTCGGCATGGTATCCTAGCAACAAAAGAAAGACTGGAAGAAGCAATTGTAGGCATTAACACTAGGAAGTACTAGTATTGCCGAAGACAAGGGCATAGGGGTTAAAGATTTTCCACAAACAAATTGTTTTGATGTCTAAGTTTGGTTTTGACATGTTTACCTAATAAGACCTAATGGGCGCACATATTATCCCAGAGTTCCCAGTGTAGAACTCGGGCTCTGATACCAGATGTAACGCCCCGCAGGGGACCCAAGAGAATTACACCAAATTTTGCTAAGTTATGCAACAAATTTTTTTTTTTTTGTTTACTAATGTTAACAAGCACATTGAACATAGTATCACAATGATTTACATACATGAGTCTGAATAAACATATCATCTCATTATTGTTCTCAAGGGTCCTTGACGTAGTATTACGTTGTCTAACTAACACTACGCTAACATAATCCAATGCTAAAGAACATTAAGTACATAATGAAAGTAAGTACATCTCTCTAAATCAAATTACATTACATCAGATGATCACCTACATCCACTACACATGTCGTAGGGTATGTGGTGATACTTAATACAATTACAATTATCAAATCAACATGGATCCATGCAGGGATCAATAATATCCAAATAAAATCTCCTACAAGTTACAAGATACTATCTTCTGACCACTGATACATAAATCTGCAACAAGGAGATAATCGGGTCGCAGTAGCAAATAGGTGAAGAAGGATATCCGCAACAGTCTCAATGGAGGAGTACACTACCTCCCGACCATGTGGAACCCAGAGGTCCACCCCACCGTGCTAGGGAGATAACACCAGGCCCACACACATACTAAGGACCAAATCCCAAATCACAACCTACAAAGGTAATACTAGAACAAGAGGGTATACGAGATTACCAGAGGCACTGACCTACGTAGGATATCTAGGGTGTGAGTAGGAAGGTGTCATCACGCAGATCCACCCTTGAGTTTAGTCCTGAAGGTTCCTCACTGAACCGACGGCACTCAAGTGATCATACGTGGCATCGATATCTCTCATGAAGACAAGTATATCGATAATCCACCCTTGAGTTTAGTCCTGAAGGTTCCTCATTGAACTGACGGCACTCAAGGCATGGGCGAAGTATCACAAATTATCTTTTAATGTTTTCCTAACTAGATCAATTTTTATAATGTTATCATTGGAATTAAGAAACTTGTCAATGGATGATCCGTCAGCCACTTGTGGGTCTCGGCGATCCATTGCAAGCCACCCCCTACATCACATCCCGATAATCCTACCCTAGTCTCTCAACAATACCCATCCTGGTTTGTGGCCACTTATATCATATTAAGTTCCAAGTAACAGATAAACAAGTAAACATATTCCCATTTCAAAACATAAATCCACTTGGCCACTAATTCAAAATTAATCCACCAAGAGGAAATATTAACAAAGATCAGTTTGACATTCCAATCAAAGTCCCCCATCGATTCATCTCAAAATCTAATCAACAATAGATCAGGGATATGCAAATCATCATGAACATCAACAATCAAAAAGATAAACTTACATCCACGACACATACCCGACCTCTGGATTTCACCCCCTAGTTGGTCATCTAATCCCGTATGCAAAACCACTACAACAACAATAAATTTAACTTGCACAAACAATATACGCAAGAGAACATCTTACACAAGTAATTAACATGTCGTAAGATAAGAAAGGACATAAGGATCATGTTAACATGTAATTTGCTCACACTAATTAATCACACCAATTAGAATATCCACGTCTACAATAAAATGACCATATTGTTAACACTAACAATGCCTATTATAACTTGAGTTAATGAGAACGTTTAATTATCTAATGAAAAGATTATATAATACCAACTTCAAATACGCACTCGTAAAGTACAATTAAAGGATAAATCAATAAGTTTACTAATAATAATGCTATAACACCTATTGATAACATTCAATTACTAAGGCTAAACTAAATACCAAAACAATAATGAATTGACTAATAAGATTAAATTAATGGTTAATAAAACGTTCACATTATAGAAACTATTATCCCAAGGTTCAATTAAATATCAAGTCCAATTTATATTGCACTAGTTTAAAGAACAATTGAATACAATGTTTAATGTGAATAAAATACAATCTTATTAAATCCTAAACAACCCTATTATAACCCATCCCCATATTTATCCTTAATAGAAAACATCACATCACCTAATCATCATGAGACAACAAGTGGGCTATCAAATATAAAATTGTTAAGTTAATTAGGCCCTAAAAGATTTGCTTAGAAATTTAAGGGAAAGCAAGACATAATGAGGATACATAGGGGCCCACCAAATCCCAAGTACTTCATACAAGTACCAAGCTCCAAGGTGGCACCCAAAGATGGCAAGTGGTTTGAACAAGAAAAGAAAATAATTAATGAAAAGGCATGGTGCTAGAAACTCACGCCACCCCACAAGTTATGAAGACTTGACAAGTACCTGCCATGTCATGGGTAAAGGACATGTGATAAAGTGCATGAAGGAGGCGTTGGAAAATTTGGGAGATTGTTCCCAAACACAAATTTAATGCATTTCCATTGTTTATTTCAAACAATATAAAGTGCCTCCCCAAAGCCTGCGAAAAACATGGAGTTGGTAGGGTGATGTCATCACCTAAAAAGTGGAAAAAGCAACCATTTCAATGCCATTAATTACTTGGCATGGGGGATTGCAAAATTGGAAGAAGTTGAGGTGTTTAAGTGGGTGAGGGGACATAGGATTTGACCCCTCCCCATCCCCTAATAAATTAAGTCAGTCTAGGACACTCATAGCTTGTTTTAAAACTTATAATATTTATTTATTTATTGTAAATTGAAATTCCAATCCTTCAAGATGGCGTGGGTCCCACTTATTTGGAAGGGTAAGTGTTGCTTTTATCTAATTTTGTTATTTAATATATTCTCCATTTTATGGGATGGTTGTGGTTTTAGTACTTTGAACTATTTTATATACATTTTTTGAAATTAGGTGGCAAAAGAAATATTATAATAATGACTGTGTTTTTTGAAAGTATGGGAATTCTTTTCCTCATACATTTTCCAGAAAGCTGGAAGTGCCAATTTTATTAAAAACTTAGTTTTATTTTTTATGTGTGCTTTGTTTCTCCTCCAAAACTTAGTTAATTTTGCTATCCCATGCAAATGATGATTTGTTTCCAAATTGATTGTCAAGATGATACACTAATTATTTCAATTTTCAGAATAATTATGTGATCTATTAAATGAATAATATGGCAAACATTGGATCAAAACATAACTAAGTTCCATTGTGTTATGGAATAACAAGTTCTTTCCTATTTCAAACTTGGATTCACTAATGGTAGAATTAGAAAGTTTTGGTATGTTTGTGATGTTAAACTTCCACGTTGCAAACTAAAATTTCATTGATTTCCTTGCCTCATATTACATTTTAGAAAATGAGTATAAGCTCTTGTTTGATGGAAAAATTAAAAACTAAATTAGAGTATATTGAGGGAGCTCAAAACCTACCTGGTTCAACAAACAGGCTGATGAAGTTCAGCCCCTCAACTGCTATCAAAACTGCTCCCACAAGCTCAGTCCCTTCTCCTCTTCCTTTCTTCTCTTCCTCCAAGCCTTCTCTTCTCTCTCTATCTTCTTCTCTTAGTTTTCATAAGAAAAGTAATGACAAGTCCTCTCTCTATTACCTCCAAATTGGCTTGAAAAGTGGGGGAGAAATATTTTATTATTTCCCCCCCCTACTATTCAAGTCAACTTCCCATTTTATGGGAATAAAATAAGACAATTTTAAATTGTAAATTTCCTTTCACTTTATTTCCTTTTTATTTCTATTTATCTTAACAACTAGAATATCTCACTTTATTTTCTCAATTTATAAAATAGGTATGCAGTATCTATATATGTGTATTATTAGTGTAAATTCAAATTACTAAAAGTGACAGGGTATACCTATATATATCTAATCATATTTTATCATACTAATAACAATATACTTACTAATACATAACATAAACTGCTAATATGATTAACATATCAATCACCAACAACCAGATACGACACATGCAAGGAATAATCCTAGGATCAATATCATGCTCAATAGAGGAAAGGTATCGAATTCATTCTGCCAGAACGAATTCGAATCGGGTAAGTCAAGTAGGTTTCCGTCCGTTCCTATAGGACAATTAGGTTGGGGCTAGGGAATTGGCCTAAGTGCTAACTCCCCTTCTCCGCCATTGAGACATAATGAGGGCACGCTCATCCTGTCAAGCCAGGGAAGTCGATGCCCGGTACCTGCAGCCTGCATAAAACCACTGCATGTACATGTGCATATATAAACATAATAGCAGACAATGGTAGGGATGGCTGGGACGTGTGGACCCGACTCAATGCAGGTAACTACGCCTCCTCCACTACCATACAGTCACGTCAAACAGAAAAAAGACATACATGAGAACAAACACGATACCATACACATGCGGGTATGGGGTAAGTACTAGATATGAATAATCATCTAAATTACATCAATTAATACATGCATATGAAACATCATATAAAATCCATCATTACTAAATTTAACCATCACATAATGTTTTTGGTTAAGATCTAAGCATGATAATCAGCATCAAAGTATAACTGTTTAATTACACACCATAATATAAATATGAAATATGTCTGGTCTAATCCGCTAAGGTAAAACAGTATCAGCTAAAACATAGTCTCAACAGTAATAAGCTGTGAGGGGTATTACAATCTCTGCACGTTGTCTGAACTGGAAGCTAACATGATCAAGCCGCTACGACCATACCCCATTTCTAAAAATAGCAGGGGTCCCTCTTTGAGCCTGTCAAAACTTTCTATAAATAGAAAGATGTGCTATAAATAACAACTATTGCATACGGAGTCTTGGAGACCTCGAACAAAAGCCAAATCTACAAAACTCTGACAACTGAAGAAGATGCATCCCTCAAAGGGCCCTCTAACCAACCTCATTAGCCAACGAGGGTTAATTGATAGGCTAATCCCTCGAACTTTGATGTTCACGAAAACTCACAAAAATGGGGACATTAGAGAATCTAAACAATATAGTACAACTGCAAATTTTGGACGAGTCCACCTCAAGAAATGGAATTGAGTTTTTGTCCAATTCCACAAAACCCAAGGGTTTCCTTCCTAGGGCTTGCTGAAACACTAGAAGCTCTTAGAGTTCTTCTAAAGGAAATAATAAACCAAGAATCCCAAAAAGAGACTTAAGTTGTCTTTTTATATCTCTCCTAGGAAGTTTCTAGAAGATCTTTCAAATTTCCCTCACTTTTTAATATTTAACTTTTGCAAATGGGAAATAATCTTTAATAATTTTTTGTTGATATAAACCAAATTAATGACTTTATTAAGTAATTAAAATAAGTTGTCATTAAATTTCTTTATTTTTTGACAACTTAAATTTTAATTATTTAATTAAATTCTAAGGTCCACATAAAAGGGGATGTTACACCTAGATACCCATGAGGGGTGTTACTCCTAAATACCTGCGAGGAGTGCTGCCTTCGACCCCATTGGGAGCATTGCTCTGATGCAGAGGACTATGGAGTGGATGCAAACAAAGCAAGATTCAAGGCAACAGGGCACATGAAATGGTTTCACAATTGGGATCACACCTAGAAGTCATCTTAACACTAAGAGGCAATCAAGCATGGGAACAATGGCAACTTTCATGAGGTCTTCACAATGCAAATGAGGCAACTGATTCAAGGATTGTTTGGACACTATGGGACAGCATACAACATATCTCAATACTTGCCATCAACTTTGAATAACAACCAATGGTACTTCATTAATTGCTTCTAGGCTTACTAGCCCTATTCACCCGGTTCTTGGGCAATAACTTTTGAACCCTTGATCACAGAGACAAATGTAGGACTGACTTAGATACTGATTTGGAAGTTATCTGACATACTTGGAAACGACCCCATGTTGTTTTGGAACATACTGATCAACAATTGACTGGTAAAGGGTTTTGAGGCCTAAAAGCGAGCAACAACATGCTTATTTTGACCATAACTTTCCTACAGGACTGATCTAGGGGATCTAAGACCATTTTTAGATACCCATTTGGCCATATTATAACATATATAAAACTTGGGTTGGGTTACTTCAGAACGAGAGGCTAAAAAATGGACTGGTAATTTTCAGCCTAGGCCTAATTAGACTTGTTTTGAAAAGAAACTACACAACTCAAACAATGGGTCTAACAGACGTGTTTCACCTTCAAACCAAATAATCCACTGATTTTTGATGTCCAAACTTAATATATCTCAACAGGTTTGCAAATTAGAGGTCACAGCATGCATTTTGGGTCTGTAACATAGGGATGCCAAATCTAGGGCTTCCTTATTCTCTCTCCAAACTCCATCGCCCACTCTGAAATCACTTGCATCATTGAAAGGACTTATAAATCTACCATTCTACAAATATTTAGAAATTTCCCATGGTGGAATGGGGATTTATTGGCTTTTTTTTGACAAAACCCTTGTTTGGTAGGGTTTCATACCCACTTTCAGTAAAATGCTTATATCTTCCTTGATATTTGATGAAATGACTTCAAACCAACCCCAAAAGAAATCTAACTCCTCTATCCATCCATATAACTTTTGTGGTCGTACAGTACAATGACTGTCTCTACAAGTCATGAAATCAGAGAAAAATGCTGGAAAACCAGAAAAATCAGAGTTTGTTTGTATCATTTCTTCACAACAACCATCAACCGACCTCTCCTCGACCATTGGAAGGTTATTTAAACATGTATGAATGAGTTCCCAGCGGTCCCTAACTAATTTTCAAATGTAGCCGTTGTGTTACAAAAATTGCACTTTTCGCAGTGTAAACTTGCAAAGTTGTCTAGCAACTTTTGCAAGTTTTGACAACTTTTCGTAACTTACCCAATTGACTCCAAACAGCTTGACTTTATCCTAGACATGCTAAAAGACACTAAATAGGCCTTGTTACATCATTGCCCATCATTTTTGGCACTTTGCTACAATTTGACAATACCATGACAATATTTGTCCATATAGGATCAATGACCAACAAGACTTACAATTTGAGTTCAAACTTATTACAATTGGTCCATAGGACCTTATTAGACCATAACATAACACAAAACAAGAAAACAACTTCAAGTAGCCTCATGGAGGCATGCGACCCATTGGGTGCCCCTGCACCATGCTCCCAGAACCCCACCAAATTCATTTGATACATTTTTAGTTGTATTTTGTGTAATATTTTGATTTTTTAAAATATCATATTTGTTTGAAATTTAAGATTCTTTTAAAAGTTGCCCAGCTTTGTGGAATTTTTGGAAAGTACTCTCTAACTCTGAACTTTTTGGCTTGCCGAGAACATCTAGTCTGAGTCTGAACTATGGCTGAAACTGTCCTTTTAAGTTCTGCTACAAGCATCATTCAGAAAGTCGGGAATCTGCTGTAGAATGCTGACCTTGCTGTTGAAAATTCTGCTGGTCAAATGGGATAAAGAATCATTATGAATCTTGACCTCTAAAATAAATAAATGATGTTTTAAACTTTTAACGATGTGACTTGGTCCAAAATCAGACCCTAAGAGGCTAGGTTGTCCCTAATCCTGAAAATTTTGATTTTCAGCAGAAAATTTTCAGGCATGTAACAGGTACCAGTCCCTCTAACACCTATTTTGGATTTCATGCCTGTACCAATGATAATCTGAAATGGACCCATAAGGAAATTGTTTGGATTCCTTTTTGGCATGCAGATCAATACATGAAAAATTGAAAACTATTTACTTAAAGTACAAGAAAATTAATTTAGTACTGTTGTTTTTATCAATTGGTCTTCAATATCTGAATATCAATAATTTAGTATTGTATATTATATTGATGATCTGTTGAATGATAATGGAAATATAATGGAAGGTAACAGCAGGTAATGTTGAATTGTTGCTTATAATGTTGGTATAAATTTAAATTTTTAGCATCTACAGAGTTTTTCATAGGTGATGGAACCAGGAATCGGAATGTAATTCACCCTTCCAAGGCATTGTAACATTATGAAACTTGGTGGGAAATAAAAATCACCCAACACATTATTTAAATTAAAATAAGGATGGGAACCACTACCTTGCACTTCTAGTTTAGTTAAGGTCTGTTGAAGCTATTGGTACTGATTCATTGTTGGTTTTTTTGTTGTCAATCAACATGCATTGATTATTTGTTTATAAGGTTAGCAATTTTGTTTCTCAAATGTTTTATGAAATATTTTCTAATAGTTGCTAATGATTTATACAGGTCATTATCTGGATATTTGTTCCAAAATTGACAGGTTCAAATGCATTGCATACCAAGAATGCTTTACGATTTATCATCTTTTCTCAGTATTTGCCAAGAATCTTCCGCATGTTTCCACTTAATGCAGAGGTTGTAAGGACCAGTGGACGATTTAATCAAACAGCCTGGCCAGGGGCTGTTTACAATTTACTTCTATTCGTTCTTGCAGGTCATGTAAGCATGGATAACTGTTTGGGATGGCACAATTTTATAGTTCTTTTTTTGTTCACCTTCGTATATTTTAAAATTGAAATGTTGGCATTTAATAATTGGGATTTACTTATTCTTAATGTGCACATTGATGATGACATCTTTTGTTTGGTTTACTTTGCATTCAATTTAGTCAAGTTTTATCAGCAACAATAGTTAATTATTTGGATAAAAAATAGCAGTATTTAGTTGTTGCTAAGAGTGAGATGCTTGAGAATTTCTTTCTAATCATATTATTCTATTAGGATTTAACTATGTAGTTGTTGAATCAAACTCATTGACTTACATTTTCATAAATAGTTTCTCACATAAACCCATTGCTCATGAACATGAATGGTGCACTTACAACTCATTATATTTAGGTGATGTTTAGGGTGAAGCATTGGGATTTCTTGGGAGGTTACTCATCTCAATAGTACTTTGAATCAATTGCGCTTAACCATGGAGTTAACATCCAAGATCAAGCTCACTTAGCTTGCTACCTCATTAACAAAACCTTCAGCAAGTTTTGTGCCTTATAAACCATTTATCGTCCAAAATCACCTTCTATTTGTCAACTTTGTAATCAGTTGAGACCATGTTGTTGTTAGGATTAGGTGTTGGACACCTCGCAAATTTATGTAACATTGGAATTATTTAATATTTGTATTGTGTTGTAATGTTTGGGCCTTAAGGGAATGTGACACCGCACTTGGGAAAAATCTAATGATTCTTTGGACGACACTATGTGACTTAGTATTTGTATTATGACACTTGTAAGGGAGCATCTATTTCATGTATGATGGTAAGAGTATCTAGGACATTCCAAAATGTGTAAGGGAATATGACTCATGTAAGGAAATTTTAAGTGGAGGTTATATAGTGGAACTGGAAGCACATCTTTGGCCTGCTAATAATAGTTGTATAAGAGGATCACAAACATAATTAGTGCTTGGTTGCTAAATTCTTTGAAGAGGGTGCATGGGTCCAACTTGTACTAGATGGACTAAGACTTGGCAGATAGTTTGGACTGTTAATCCTAACCGGTTACTGAGAGGGGGGGGGGGTGAATTAGTAAATACAATTTCTACTTTAATTTATCCTTCTATATATATATTCTTGCAAATTTAAAGCAATATAACAACACTGATAAACAAAAATTGAAATGCACAGGTCAACACAACATATCTACATGGAGACCCTTGGTTAGAAGGAGAAAACCACGGTGGGACATAACCCACAACTTTACTACTGCAGTAATAAAGGTGCCTTGTTAGAGGCTTATAAAGCATTGGTAATAGTGCTACCCAGTTAAGGGATTTGGTAGAAGACCTGTTAGGATCTTGACTCTGTTAGGAGTCACCTTGTAAGAGAACTTTCAACACCAATAAAGATGTTACCCGGTAAAGGGATTTATACAAAGAACTTGTTAGGGTTCACCTTGATTAAGGGATTTGAATATGCTTCACAATCTAAAGCAATGATTTTATGATGACACTTTCTGTCTAATCATATTATACCTATTACCCTTTGCTCTTCTTGGCTGTTGAACCTTTCTTTGTCCTTCACCTCTTGTGACTATAACTTCTCTCAGAAGATTCCGCTCTCCTGCTCTTGATATTCAATAACACTCCTTTCATGTCTTATGACCTGTATTTATAAGAGATCAATCTTATAAAAATTACATCTCATAGATCCACCAAGCTATAAACTCTCTCATAAATCACGCATGCAAAACCCTTGAATAAAAAGCTTGCAAAGTGATCCTGAGTTTACCTTGAAACACTTGTAGATAAAACAAAGCTAACTCCAATTCCACTGAAAAAACTAACTCTAGTTTTACTGAAAGCGCTCCTTATAATCCGGTTCGGATTATCATGCACTTAATCGGTAAAGAACTTGTACCCGGCTAGTCATCTGTTCCCTGTGTGTTTCCTATGACCGGTTGGAATAACCTAGACCGGTATAAGCGTGACCAGTTAAAGTACACCACTTCCTTGTTTAGTCTACCGAGTCTATCGGTTCATAATTATGAGTACTAGTGTGATGTTCCGGTGGGTTCCAGTGGGTTCCGGTAGGATTGATGTTTGCTATGACTTCACCAATGACAACTAAGTTATGTCAACAATCTTCCCCTTTGGCATTGGTGGAAAAACATATCAATACATCACCTGTAGACTTCTTCTGTAGATCTCCTTGTCTACTTGTAACACACACTGTCGTCTGTTATCTCCCCTCTTTTTGTTTGCAACTCTTTCATTTGATACTTTCATCTGTCCTGATCTTCTTTGTATCTGATCTTCTTCCTTCTCTGTATCTGAGCTGATCTTCCCTCTTCCATGTATCTGAGATCTTCTTCCCCTTTTTGCCTCCACAAGTCAAAGGGTTGTTACGTCTTAAATGTTTTCATATCATAACTGTAACTTATTGAACATAGCCTTATATATTTTCTTTGCAGAATCAAGGAATGGCTTCCATATACCTGTTACATGATCCAAGTTCTTTGCTGCTTGTAGTGAGACAATTATGTTTTCCATGTCTTCCACTGTTTTGTAATTAGGTTCCTTGATCAATCTATCTGCATCTGTTGCTGTTGTCTACATTAGATCAAAAGTTGGGGCAAGGAAAAATTGGAATCCAATAAGATCTTGAATTCTTTTTGTCTTTTCTTCAGATGCCTTTCTTAGGATGAGAGCTAGACTTGTCAACTCCTGACTGTATTCAGTTGTAGAAGAGTTCTTTGCATCAAACTTGGATGACAGAACCTTTATCTCATTTGTAGTCTTGGGTGTTCTCTCAGTTATATCTTGGACAAAGTCTTCAAAGTTTGAAGTCCTTGTTATCAATCTTCCTGCATCCTATATCTGATGCATTAGCTCCCCAGTACTTGTAGATACAGTGATCTTCAGGTCTTCAACATGTTTGTGAAGAATTTCAACTCGCTTTTTCTCATAGTGATCAATTGCAATTGTCTCCAGGTCGGTGACATCTTCCCCAATTGCTTGTCAAGAATCTCCAATTGATCTATAACAGGGTCATCCTCATGTATATCTGTATTCGGTACAAAATTGTACAAGATGTTTCTTACACTAGAGATAACCATATCTTGTTTTCACTTAGTGAGCTCTTTTAGTTATCTCGTTGACATCTTGCTTATGTCAACCACTGTTTCATTAACTTTACTTTTCTTTGCTTCAAAATCTGTTGCAAAAGTTAGTTTTCTTTTCAATGAAGATGTACTAGGAACATCTACCGGTTCCTCCTGTTTATTCTCTTGTGCAGGTTCTTCTGTAGGCTTCTCCTGTTCTGTATTAACAAGTAACTCCTATTGTTGAGGTATCTCTTCTTGTCGTACCTTCTGTTCTTGATGTACTTCCCCTCCTGGTTAAACTTCTTCCTCTGGATGGACTTCCTCTTCCGGTGGTTGCTCTGTTTGTTGCTCCTCAGCAACCTATTGTTCATTCAAAGCAATTTCCTCTTTATCTGTTCCTTTTTCAGTAATTATCTTTTCCGATGACTCTCCTTGTACTAGATCTTCTGGTTGAACTTGTTCGCCCAGATTTACCTGCTCACTGGATGTGAATGGTTTAGGTGAACTTCTTTCTCACCGGTTGAAGATTGTTCACAAGCTGTGAACTGTACCGGTGGTACCAATACTCTTTCAGGTTCATCTTGAGAGATGTCTTGTGGACCTGTTGTCTTTAGAGTATTGAAGTCATATTTCTGCCAAAATTCTTGTGTATCTTCTTATACATTTTTTTCCAGTCCGTTAATAATCTGTGCAACCCTGTTCTTTGTGTCCAAATTTAGTGACACTGCTTCCATCATAAGTTTAGTTGTCTCTTCATTGAGACCTGGTCGTACTTGTGTCAAAGTCTCCCTTATAATCTTATTATTTGATGCTTAATCGGTTCTCCATTTAGCCATTATCCTTTGATTCAATTCGGGAGGAAATTGAGCCCTATAATCTCTAGGACTTTTGTTGAAATCTAAAAGGTTTCCACCAGAGCAATCTCTATTTTCTGCTTATCCTCTTCTACTAAAACACTGAACCATTTAGCTGTGTTTGATACTTCACCAAAATCCATAACTTCAACTATATTATCTACAGTCAAAGTTCATGCCTTACCTTTGATTGGGGAAGCAAGTAGGGTTGGTAGAGTTAGATACCAGCTTTGTCTTCGGTGATATCAACGATGACTGGTTCTGTTGAAATCTTTGCCTTGATCGGAGTCTCAACTCCCAGTATGCCTTTTCCCTTTCCAGTGTCAATCATTAGTGGCTCTGTTGTTTTCTGGCATTCTGCCTTTGCTTGTTGTTGTTGTTGAAGAAGATTCGTCCATGTAGAAACTCCTTCCTCATGCACTTTGTCCACTTCTCCAATTAGCACCTGACTTATTCTCTTTCTTATCATGAAACTCTGTTTATGCAGGTCAGCTTGTTGGGTTGCCTCTTCCAGAGTAAGATGATTTTGAACTTCATGTAGAGCCTTTATACTCATCTCTCTTTCTTTATCTATCGAAGACTTCCATCTTCCTTCTATTATCTCTAGCAGATCATCAGGTATTTTTTTGTGAAGTTCAGTGGGAGTATGATTGAACTTGTAGAGACAATAAACTACAACTTCTATTTTCCTCTTATCTTCTTCGTTACTCACTTGATATCTCCTTACAACTGTTCCCAATCCACCTTTCTCCTTTATTCCTTCAACCACTTCATCAATGGTTGGTTTCCTTCCTTTTGGTGCATCCTCTTTCACCGGTTTCCCAGTCTTTTTCTTTCTGTGTAGAGTAGTTGTCTCTTCCATAATTCAAAATATCGCCGACTTATCGTGATAAGTTTGGCCAGGCGATAAAACTTGTATAGTTATCGCCTGGCAAACTTATCGCCAATAAGTTGCACTTATCGGCGATATATTGACAATAAGTATACTACTTATCGCGATTTCTCGCGCCCGCGGCTGGATAAAGGGCAGACACCAGTAAAAAGGGACAGTACTGTTATTTTTTCGACTGACAGTGATATTTTTGGAGAGAAAAAATAGTAAGAAGGGTTTTGGAGTAGAAACATCAATATTTGAGGCATTTTGGATCAATTCGAAGTGGATTCGAAGCAGATTCAAAGGGATTTTCCAAGAAAATTCAAATTCACAAGTAAGTTTTCAAAATTCTTTCCTTTTTGTTTTAAAATCATTTTTTCTTGTATTAAATGCATTGAAGTGTATACAAACTATATAATATCATTTCCAATCCACTCTAACTTGTTTTAGAACGTAATGAATAAGATCTAACACCATTTTTTTAGCAATTTTTGCAAATTTTTCATAGTTTTCTCAAAAACTTCATATTTTCTCAAAAATTTCATAACCTTACAAGTTTTTTGGTTTTTTCCTTCAAGTTTCAGCTATGTTTAAACTTATTTAAAGTTTTAAACTAACTTAGTTTGTTTCTAAATTTCTTTGTTAAATTTCTAAATTTGTGCCCTCATTTTGTATGTGACATGTAGTTTGATTCTTCATCAAAATGGCAAATAGGGATTCCTCTACAACTGGCTCAACTGTAGGGTCTGCTAGTATGGGTAGACACATGTCCATCGGGATATGTAGGAACGCGCCCTAAAGGGGCTAGAGACAAGGCATGGGCATATGCTTTTGAAGGACCTGAATATAATACCGTGATATGCATAAAATGCAAAAAACTAGTTAGTGGAGGCATATCTCCTTTGAAATACCACCTTGGAGGGATCACAAAACGTAACACAAGGGTTTGTGATGCCACCACCCCAGAAATAATGAGAGAGATGAATGCCTTGCTCGCTGCCCAAGAAGAGAAAAAGTTGCAAAGGGAAAGGGAAAAATTGGCCATGAGGGCAGCCATTTCTGATTCGCAAGGTATCTCACACTGTCTCATTTTTAAGAATCATGTATAATTTTATTATTTTATAATCATAATGAAATAATGATCATAATGAAATAATGTGGGTTGTGATTTGTGACCAGGTATCCCATCCACCCTTGAAAAAGATGAAGCAGCACTTGAGGGCATAGTGGGCTGTCCTCGTGGCCCACGGATCCGCAAATCTACCGTGTCCTTGCCTTCCACTTCCGCTGGTTCTAGTAGGCCAGCACCACGCTCATCTCCTATAGACAATTTTTTTTTGCCCAGAAACACACCTGGAGCACAGCCATCACTAGAGGGTAGTGGGTGGAACAACAATGTGCATCGGCAAGTTGACATTCAATGTGCTGATTTTTGGTTTTTTAACAATATCCCCTTCAATGTTGCAGAAAGTCCCTATTGGCTGAATTTTGTGACAGGAATCATTGTAACGGGAAAGGGCTACAAGGCACCTACTCCTGTAGACTTGAGTGGGAGGTTAGTTCACTTTTACGGTTTTACAATTTACTTATTTTTGTTGAATGTAATTTTTTTAAACAAAGTTGTGTACTTAAATGTTATTTTTATTTTGTTTTTGTAGATTGCTCAAAGATGCTGTTACTAGGGCAAATGAAGTGGTAGAAGACCAACAATTGCAATGTAAACAATTTGGCTGCTCTATACTTTCAGATGGATGGATGGATGGAAGAAACCGTACCATCGTCAATTTTTTAGTTTCTTGCAAGGATCAAGTGGTCTTTCTAAAATCATTGGATGCCTCAGACAAAATAAAGACAATTGAAACTTTGGCTCTAATGTTAGAGTAAGTTGTGATGGAGGTGGGGGTTGCTAATGCGGTGCAAATAATAACCAACAATGCAACGGCATATGTGGCAGTGGGCAGGATCCTCCAAGATAAGTATAGCACACTTTTTTGGTCTCCTTGTGCAGCGCACGTCCTTGACCTTCTTTTGGAGAAAATAGGAAAATTGGATTGGGTGAAATCGGTTGTAGAGGATGCAAGAAAGATAACCAAATATATCTACAATCACCCTTGGGTTCTCGCTTTGCTGAGAAAATTCACCTATGGGAAGGAGTTGGTTAGACCTGCAGCTACAAGGTTTGCAACGATTTTCTTAATGTTGCAAAGTGTTCTTAGTTCTTTGAATGCTTTGAAGCAATTGTTTGTGAGTCAACCATGGTTAGACTCAAATTATTCAAAGAAGGCTGATGGTCAAAGTGTTGCATACATTGTCTTTGACAACCACTTTTTTGAAGATGCTAGAGAAATTGTGCAGTTATCTTTGAAACTTCAAAAGTTGAATATTTAGTTTTTTTGTATTCAAGAATCAAGTCTTTCATTATTAATTTGGAAATCTAGTCTATAATTAATGATAATCTTTTTCTACTTTTCAATTGTAGATGACAGAGCCCTTGGTTAGAGTTCTCTGCTTGGTAGATGAGGATCAAACCCCAATGGAGTATCTTTATGAGGCCATGCATAGGGCCAAAGAGGCTGTAAAAAATATGTACAATGGGAACAACCTAAAATTTGACTCCATATGAGAAATTATTGATAGGAGGTGGAACAATCAGCTCCACTAACCCATTCATGCAGCGGGGTACTTCCTCAACCCTTCTTTTCGCTTCTCTCCATCCTATGCGGATCCCAATGAAGAGGTCATGGAAGGCTTGATTGATTGCATGCAGAGGATGGTACTTGAGGTTGAGGTGAGAGACCTCATTGTGGCCAAGATGGAAGTGTATTAGAATGCAACGGGCAAGCTATTCTCCTTAGACTGTGCAAGAAGAGGAAGAAAGACTCAAACCCCAGGTAAAATATTTGAATTTTTGTTGTCTTTCACATGCATGATAAGTAGATAAAAACTAAGTTACTAAAATATGTTTTCACCTTTCTTTCTAACTCCTTAATATTTATCTTGTAGATGCTTGGTGGCGAAATTGGGGTAGGAATGTCCCAAATCTGCAAAATCTTGCCTTGTGCATCTTATGTCAGCCATGTAGCTCATCTAGTTGTGAGCGTAATTGGAGCTTATTTGAGGCCATTCACATGAAGAAGAGGAACAAGTTAGCACAGAAATGCCACAATGACCTTGTTTATGTGCGATATAACCTTAAGTTGCGCATAAGAAAGGTAGAGTTGTCATGTCCCCTCTTTAGTGACATGTCATTTTTCATGGATTTGCCTATCATGCACTCTCGTAGGCAGATGCTTTTGGTGAGATAGTCATTTTGATGATTATTTGGGGATTGGATGGTCTTATTTGCTCTTGGAGAGATGATGTTTATCATATTTTTATTATAATATGTTATGTGAGGCCAAAATGTTATAATTTTGAGTTGAGTTGCACTTTTTATTTTATAAAGTTACTTTTTATATAAAAGTGCATTATAAAGGGATTTTATCAGAATATTTTATGGATACTTCTAGAAGTTCTAGTGGCTTCTTAGAAAAGTAAATAAATAGAGTGCTTGGCCTCTCATTTGGACATCCCATGACTTGAGTTTACACTACTTTTCTCTTTGAGCATTTGTGGCGCCATCTTGGTCTACAGATTGTCATTTGGTCTTTAGGAATGGAGTTTCTTAAGGGTTTGCATAACTCAGCAGGTGAAATATCTTTTGAAGGGTTGCACTTTGGAAGTGGTATTCAACCATTTCAAGTTGAGCTTATTTGGAATCCTCAGACTTACCTGAGGGTTTGAGTTTTGGTTGCAAGAGGAAAAAAACAGTCCGAAAAAGCAGATCCCAAAAAGCAGTCCGAAAAAGCAGATCCGAAAAAGCAAAGCGAAATAGTAGATCCGAAAAAGCAAAGCGAAAAAGCAGATCCGAAAAAGCAAAGGGAAAAAGCAGATCCGAAAAAGTAGAGCGAAAAAGCAGTCCAAAAAATTATTGCAGCCATCTACAATCAGGTTCTTCACTTCTCATTTGGCATTTGGCATATTTTCTGAGAAATGTATGTTTTCAACTGAGTACAAAATATAGCTTGAGCACTTTACTATTTTACATTGTACTTGTCTTTGTTTGCCATTTGGCATTATTGGTATCAAAGGAAGGCTAGGATTTTGCAAGTGAAAGGGCATTGTAATTTTCAATCTATCTATATTGCAAACCTAGGGTTTGATGATCATATTATTGGTTGAAATATGTATGGCATTGTTGCAAATTGTTGATATATGAATGGTATATGGTTTTGAGCAATTTCCTACATCATTGATAGTGTTTTAGATGATATTTGGTTGCTATCTATTATTCTGAAATTTTGGGACACCGAACTCATATACTCAAAAATAATTTCCTATCTACATTTTGAGTTACATTTTTGAGGGGTTTTTAGTGGCCTATTGTCAAGGGTCATTACAAGAGTGACCGGCAGTAGGGCCACTTGATTTGGATGTCATAGATCCGTATTGTGATTGGCCATCACAGGAGCAACCTCCATTGTTCACAGAGGATGACATTCAGGAGGATGATCATGTGAGCAATTAGAGTGAGGTGCTGGAGTATATAGATGATGAGGAGTCATTGCCAGTGTCAACAACATCTACATCTATGGTGGAGGTCCAGTTACAGCCAGTTGTACAGAGGGAGGTTGGACAACCACAACGGACTCCTAGGGCTAGACCCCCTCCCACTCCCATAGTTTTTAGGAGAGCTACTGGGAAGGGGAAGAGGAAGATGTAGACTAGTTTGATATTGTACTTGCCAACTTGGCATATGTATTTGCTTATAGTTTTACAAAGACAATTTTATTGTTTTTAGTTTTCTTCTGAGTTCAGACTATCAGACTATGGCTACCAGCCATCAACATTCCACATGAGGATGCAATTTTGATACATATTTGCATTTATATATATCTAGATCAGCTTGTTTGGTTTGTTTACTCATTTACGAACTCATTAGATGAATCTCCTTATTGAATTTTGCAAAAAAATGCATTTCTAATTAAATTTAAGCCATTTTTTAAGTTCCCGAGAAGTTCGCCGATAAGTTCGCGACTTATCTCCGATATATTGCGATATTTTTTTTTGCGCTCGGTGATAAGTTGCCGATAACTATATTTTGAACTATGGTCTCTTCAATTTCTGTTTCTTCCGGTTCTTCCCCTTGTGCACTGGACACCTGTTGTGTCCTTTTTCTTTGAACCTTGGGTTCTTTTGTTACTGATTTCTTCTTCCTAGGTGTAGGAGTGTGTCATGTCCCCATTCTGGCTGACATCGTTTAGCGTGCCGGATCAGTCTATCACAGGCTCTCGTAGACTGGTGGTGATGTGGAGAGAGTCATTTTGTAGATCAGTGGTCGTATTTGCTCTTGGAGAAGTGATTTAGAGCTTATTTTTATTATTATGAGTTATGCGGGCCCCACATATTATAATTTTAAGTTGAGTTGCACTTTTTATTTTATAAAGTTATATTATTATAAAAGTGCATTATAATGGGATTTTATAATGGATGCTTCTAGAAGTTCTTAGTAACTTCTCAAAAAGTGAATAAATAGGGGGCTTGGGCATTCATTTGGACAAGCTGATTTGAGGATTCTTCTACTTTTCCATATTGGAGAAATTTGTAGTCATTTGGTCTACAAATTTTCATTAGATCTTTGGGAACGAAAACTCCCTTGGATTTGCATAACTGAGGAAGTGAGATATCTTTTGAAGGGTTGCACATTGGAAGTGGTATTCAGCCATTTCATGTTGAGCTTATTTGGAATCCTCAGATTTACCTGAGGGTTTGAGTTTTGGTTGCAAGAGGAAGAAAAAGCAAGTCCGAAAAAGCAAAACGAAAAAGCGGATCCGAAAAAAGCAATCCGAAAAAGCAAAACGAAAAAGCAGTTCGAAAAAGCAAATCCGAAAAAGCAGTCCGAAAAAGCAGACCCGAAAAAGCAGACTTGAAAAATTGATATTGAGGGTTTGTAATTGGTTGAATAAGGGTTTGATATTGATTGCATAGGAGTCTTGAATTTCATCTACTCATTGGTGAATTAATTTGGCAAAGGATTGAAGACAAACTGGCACATTTTCAGAATTGCAATATCAGGGTTCGGAACCAATAATTTGCTCATATCTCCTAATCTACTTGGAGAATATTTTTATGCTCTTGGGAGGATCTTAGTAAACCCCCAGCGGTCCTTTTCATAGCTTTTTGGAGTGTCAAAAACCCTGCAATTATTTTATGCAGGAGCTGTACATGTACAGCCTGGTACGGCAGCCCCAGAAAGGACAGTTTGCAAAGTTCGGTTGGCAGTTTGGTGTCTTCATTGCATCAGTCTTCATCACCATTTCATAGCAAATTATAAGGAGCGATAATCAGGTTCTTTCTATGTGTTTTTGAGTACTTTGTGCAAGTCAATAAATTATGTAAAAGTCGCATGTATTCAGACTTATAGTAATTGTCCAGATTTGAGAGTTGTTAGACCCTGTTCTCTGGTCATAATTGCATGGTTACTATTACTGTTATAGCAGTCTCTGTTATAACTAAATTGTCATAGAAGTAAGAGGGTTGTGGGTAACAGCACTACCATATATTTTGACATGTAACAGTCAATGTATTCAGACTTGCTATTGGTTTAGGAAAAGTGCATTGATAAGACTTGTTCGTGAAAGATGGTTCATATATCTCATGTCTTAGCTATTGTGTTGTAAACAGTCCATAAAAACAGTGCTCATATGTAATAGATGTAACAGTCATATATTGCAATCAGAATTGGAGAAGTTCAAGATATAATAGCATTGAGTGATATTTAGAATTGCATTGTTATTTGAGTTCTTCCATTTTATTGCATATTGGTATTGTTATCTCAATTGCAAATTTGGTGCCCAAAAACAAATATCAATCTGAACACATCATTTGAAACAAGAACATTCAGTGCATGCCAACTGTTTGACGAATTTACACGGATCAGATTTGGGGTTTTTAGTGATCCTACTAGTGAGGGTCATTACAGTGGTATCAGAGTGGTTTCCTGCCAGCCTGATTGGGTTATTTCAGACTGAATTCAATTGTCAGCATGGCTTTAATAGGAGACAAGGAATTGAAAGAGAGAATGCACACTGCATTGAAGAAACTAGATCGTCCATTTCAGTGAACAAAGGACCTCCTAAGAACTTTGGAGGACTTGGAAACTTATTTAGGCAAGGTTGATCAGTCAGATTCCTATGCTATGCAAACAGCTTTATCTCTAGTATTTGGTTCTTTGGTGAAGCCCCGATTATTGAGACATCATGATGAGGTGGTAAGACTTGCAGCTCTCTCTTGCATTAGTGAAATCATGAGGATAATAGCTGGCTTTAATTCTTATGATGATCAGATTATGAGAGAGGTACTTCATGCCATGGTGAAAAGCTTCGAAAGGTTGGATGACATCAGGGACCCTCATTTCACAAAGAGGGCAAGATTACTTGAAGTATTTGCATGGTGTAGGTTTGAAAACATTATGTTGTCAATAGGTTGTATTGATGACATTCGCAGAATGTTTAACACATTTTGGAATATTTTGGATGAGTTTCATTCCAGCGAGGTATTAGCATCAATGCACTCTATCATGTTCACAATCTTGTTTGAGGAGAAGGATGAAATTTCTAAACTTTTGGCAGAAGATTTTGGCATGTTTGGACAAAAAAGAGGAATGTGTCACCTATGGCATGTATGTGGTTAAAGAGCCTGATTAATAGGCCTAAGGATCGAAGTACCTTCTCTATGACAGGCAGAAACTTGTATGATGAGTTTGACAGACATGCTGATCCGGTATTGGGAAATGTTACCACATCTTCACGTAATGATTTATTTGCATCATCTTCACAGGCAGAAGTGGTTACAGATGTTGTACAGGTTGAGCCAGTTGCATCAGAAGGTGGTATCACAGGCACACCGGATGGCATGAGTGACACTGACAGTGATTGTGGTACAGTTGGTCTTGATGATGTCACAGGTGCTCAAAATAGTAACTACAGCACAGTGGATTCAGATGATGATTGTGAGGAGGTTGTTGTGCATGATGATGAGATACCTATCAGCGATGAGCAGACATTGAGTATTCAGGACTTTGCTGATAGAGAGTATCAGGCACAATTAGATGCTACATCACACGAGGTTGAGGCACATAGTACTTCACATGTTTTGTCCAGTCAGCTTAGGGTAAGCGAGGATGGGATTGTGACTTCATTATCTCATCATGACAGGATGCGGGAGATGATAGAGGATCACATCCGAATGATTCAGTTACAGGACAGACATAAGGGAGTTCAGGCAGAGTCTTCTTGTGTTGACTTACAGGCGATCAGGGAAGGAATGGGAGCGATGAAGATGAGTTATTTACATCTTCTTTCAGATCGTGACCATCTTCTTAGCCTTGCCAGAGATCATTTAGATGCCTTGAGGAGGAAGGTGGAGGAAGTTGGCAGGCTTTCTCGAGAGTCGAGGACACTCGAGCTTCTTTGTTGAGTACTCCATTGGCATTACAGGACTCAGAGAGACATGTGGATGGGTATGGCGTGGAGTTGAGTTCAGCTTCATCTTACACACCTGATACTCAACTTTCTACGACAGGCGGACCACGAGGTTGTCGATAGTTGTGAGAGTTCACCTTGCATCCAGGATTCAGGGATAGTGTCAATTATGGCAGACATGGATGTGGGATCAGCTGATATTGGGATTGAGCAGGCTACTCAGGTACGGATTTTGCTTGAGGTGTCAGTCAGTTCCAGTTTACGGATGAGGACTCAGGATTGTTACATTGGCGTTTGGGATTCTGTTGACTGGAGATCTTTATCATCTCTTGGTAGGAGTGATTGTTTGAGTGCTATCATGGATTTGATTAGCAGATTACACGGTGTTGTTCTCATTCATACCAGCAGCTTGTCAGATGTTGGTATTAGTCTTTATACACCGATGTTAGGAGTAGTGTACATTTCCAGTCGACCACTCAGGGTGCAGTGGGTTTGTGATAATTTAGGCACATCTGAGGTGTTAGTGATTACAGATGAGTCCCAAGATCGCACTGGCCTTGATGACATCCAGGAGTTTACTGCGGATAGTTTTGAGGATTTAGCTTCCTCGGCAGATACATTTGTTACAGCGGAGTTGGATAGCGATGCTACAGTTTTTGATACTCCATATGATGATGTGAGCCTTGGAGTTGACTTGCAGAGTATGGATGGTAGTACTCCAGAGATCAGTGACTTTGAGGATACTCCTTTGGATGGCGTGGCAAAGGAGGATTGTAGGAGACAGTCTAGCCAGCGCCATCATGTGTCTAGTCAGCTGAGAGTTAGTGAGCGAGACATTGCTATCGCTTGTGAGCATTTCGATGCTGCTCGTCAGTTGTTAGCAGTTTACAGATGGGGTTCTCCTACTCGCGATGAGCAGGGAGGCAGTCATTTCTCCTTGACAGAGATCCACTCTTTATGGGAGGCTATCCGTATTCTGAGACAGAATTATATGCAGTTGGTAGCTGACAAAGAGCATCTTATAGAGTGGGGCAGTACAGCATATGATGCATTATTGGTCGAGGAAGATGAGGTGAGTAAGCTTACTCAGCAGCTCGAGGTGACTTCTGAGTTTCTTGAGAGTACACAGTTGGCTTTCGAGGAGTCACAGTTTCATTTGGTTGAGGTGACCAGGGAGTTAGAGCGACTGCAGTCTTTACCAGATTCTGTACAGTCACAGATTGTGGTGTCTGGTGATTCGAGGATGTCCATGGTTGAGATTGTCAGAGACAGTGGAGATGGGGAGGCATCCATCCTAGATACTAGCATTGGCACATCGAGTTCGTCTCCACTACAGTCAAGTTCAGTTAAGTTGGGCGCTGAGCATTGTGGTATGTTTGACTTGGTGGTGGTCTCTACTACTGACGGCACGGAGACTAGTGATTTTGTACCAGGGATCATGTTTGATGTTGGTGAGCCGGCAGTCGGCTTGGTTCCTGTTTGTGATACTACTCCTTTGGAGGTGTCTTCAGAGGTAGTAGTTGGTTCGGGCTTGGTTAGTGATCAGTTGCAGTTAGTTTTATCTGGATTGCAGTCAGAGCCACTGATTGAGATTGACACATTCTATCGGCCTTACACTGTGAGGTATGCTCATCAGTTTACTTTCGATCCATATGTTGATGAGATGATGATACGGAGATGTACTTTGGGCTCTAGTGTTTGTCATCAGTTATGGGATGGTTTGATGCCACGAGATGAGAGTTGTGATGGGCATAACATGGCGATAGGTTATGCGGTCGATAGCTTGAGAGTACATGACTTTGAGCAGGAGTTTGGGAGTGTTGCTTCAGTGGTTGTTATTGATTCTACTCCTTTGGCTATGACAACTCTTGACTTAGCTGGTGATCAGTCGCAGTGGGTTGTATCACCTATGCATGGTGAGCTGTTCACCGAGGGTGGTTCTTTTTATCAGCATTATACTACAGGGTATGTTCATCAGTTTGCATTTGATCCTTGCGTTGAGGAGTTGATGGCCGTCAGATTTGGTTTGGGTTCTAGTTCTTGCTATCTATCAAGTGATGACTATTCGCCATCAGCAGTGCATGGGAGTTATAGTTATGGGACAGTGGCCGGTGATCTGCAGAGTTGTGTTGATTGCAGGAGTTGTACAGTGTGTGGATTTTCCATACATGGTGCAGTTTCATTCGGGAGTGTTCACCACTGTTGCAGAGTTGGATTGTGCGCTCTGCGTAGGCCAGTGAGATGCGTTGATGGTATTTACTGTGTTGGCAGTTTGAGTTGTTTTTGCTTGGGTTCTAATATTTTCAGAATTGGTGTCTCGTGGGTTCCTGACTGTGGCAGTCATGGAGTTGGAGTTCAGTTGAGCAGTGGTTCACGATTCATTCATGGATTCCTCTTGGTTATATTGCAGAGGATATTGTAGGAGCTTGCGTTGGTTGACAGCAGTACAGTTCATGACTACATTTGGGATCCAGGTGGATTGATTGGTTTATTGCTCAATCATTGCTTGGGGACAAGCAATTTCAGGAAGGGCAGACTGTCATGTCCCCATTCTGGTTGACATCGTTTAGCGTGCCGGATCAGTCTATCACAGGCTCTCGTAGACTGGTGGCGATGTGGAGAGAGTCATTTTGTAGGTCAGTGGTCGTATTTGCTCTTGGAGAAGTGATTTAGAGCTTATTTTTATTATTATGAGTTATGCGGGCCCCACATGTTATAATTTTAAGTTGAGTTGCACTTTTTATTTTATAAAGTTATATTATTATAAAAGTGCATTATAATGGGATTTTATAATGGATGCTTCTAGAAGTTCTTAGTAACTTCTCAAAAAGTGAATAAATAGGGGGCTTGGGCATTCATTTGGACAAGCTGATTTGAGGATTCTTCTACTTTTCCATATTGGAGCAATTTGTAGTCATTTGGTCTAAAAATTTTCATTAGATCTTTGGGAACGAAAACTCCCTTGGATTTGCATAACTCCATTGGATTTGCTCTGACCGATGTATCCAAGTCCTGTGGGATCCTTGTGCTTTCTTTGAACCCTCAATTGCTCATCAAACTTTTCTGAGCTTTCATTGTACCTTCTAAGTGTCTCATTTCTCTCTTGAAGATTTTGCATTTGTTCCTTTAGTTGATACAATTCAATAGGCAATGTTTTGCATGCATCATCTTTATCATGCAAGTTCTTATGCATAATTACATTCTCTTGAGTTATTATCTGCATGTGTTCTTGAAGTTGTAATACAAGAACATCACTTTCTCTTACCGCATCTTCTGCCAGATTTCTTGCTCTTTCAAAGGTCACTAGTGATTTTACGACACTGTTCCTTTCATCTTCAACTTTTCTTTTGTCTTCAATGATTTCAGTCATTTTCAGAGCATTACCTTACTGCTCCCTTTTCAGATTGGAGATCTGATCGGTTAGACTCTGATTTTTGTCCATAAGATCAGAGACTGCCTCTTCTGCTTCGTCTGATCCACTTTGCCCAAAGAGTTCCTCAATTGTGTCATTTCTTTCACTCAGTTTGAGAGCCAACTCTTTTCTCTTTGCAAGAGACCTCCTTAGTCTATTCTCAAGAGAGGCAATTATGTCATTGGCTTCCTCAAGCTGCTTTTGATACCTTTAACCCTCCATGATCTTTACTGAAGCGGTTAAGCTTTATAATTTTGAGAACCAAAGGCTTTGATACCAATTGTTAATCGTAACCGGTTACTGAAAGGGGGGGGGGGTGAATCAGTAAATACAATTTCTACTTTAATTTATCCTACTATATATATATTTTTGCAAATTTAAAGGAATATAACAACACTCATAAACAAAAATTTAAATGCACAGGTCAACACAACATATATACGTGGAAATCTTCGGTTAGAAGGAGAAAATCATGATGGGACAGAACCCACAACTTAACTACTACAGTAATAAAGATGCTTTGTTAGAGGCTTACAAAGCACTGGTAAGAGTACTACCCGGTTAAGGGATTTGGTAGAAGACCGATTAGGATCTTGACTCTGTTAGGAGTTGCCTTGTAAGAGGACTTTCAATACAAATAAAAATGTTACCCAGTAAAGGGATTTATACAAAGAACCTGTTAGGGTTCACCTCGATTAAGGGATTTGAATATGTTTCACAATCTAAAGCAATGATTTTATGATGACACTTTCTTTCTAATCAGATCATATCTGTTACCCTTTGGTCTGCTTGGCTGTTGAACCTTTCTCTATTCTTCACCTCTCATGACTGTAACTCCTCTCATAAGATTCCGCTCTCCTGCTCTTGATATTCAACAACACTTCTTTCATGTCCTATGACCTGTATTTATAAGAGATCAATCTTATAAAAATTACAACTCATAGATGCTCCAAGTTGTAAACTCTCTCATAAATCACGCATGCAAAACCCTTGAATAAAAAGCTTGCAAAGTGATCCCGAGTTTACCTTGAAACACTCGTAGATAAAACAAAACTAACTCCAATTGCACTGAAAAAGCTAACTCTAGTTTTATTGAAAGCGCTACTTATAATCCTGTTCGGATTATCATGCACTTAACCGGTAAAGAACTTGTACCCGGTTAGTCATTTGTTCCCTGTGTGTTTGCTATGACCGTTTGGAATAACCTAGACCGGTATAAGCATGACCGGTTAAAGTACACCACTTCCTTGTTTAGTCTACTGAGTCTACCGGTTCATAATTATGAGTATTAGTGTGATGTATTGGTGTTTCGGTGGGATTGATGTTTTCTATAACTTCACCAATGACAACTAAGTTATGTTAGCATGGACCTTGGTTTTGGGAAGCCATTTGTGGTTTTCAAGTTCTCTAGTTGATATATTGGAAGCTTGAGATGGAAAGTGTGTGGTTGTTTTGTTGTAGTTCTAGAGCAAGTTTATTTTGTTGGATTGGCTTTAGAAGACAGAGTTCAAGATCTCATGTATCTCCTATTGAAAGTGTAAATGCAAACTAATCTTATTTCAAATTTAATTTGAACAGCAACTCTGATATTATCAAGGTTCTAATTTGAATCAAATACATGATATAATATTTAGTATTTAACAATACTGAAATTTATGCTATTAATTTATATTGTGCTGGGTAATATCTCAACTCCTTTACTTATTGATTTTTGTGTTGGATGTTGAGTGGTATCCATCCACACAGCATATATATGCTGAAGCCTGCAGTGGTAAGAGCCACGTCTATGATAGACGTGACTTCTCAAGGAGACACGCCTATCATAGGCGTGACTCTTCGTCACTCCTTTCTTTGTTTGCAGGGCCCGATAACTTAACGATGATATTAATTCCATCGTAATAATTTTATTAAATCAGTTTTATAAAATATTAATATTTATAATTATTATTATATATCTCATAATAATAATGATTATCAACTTATGTTATAATAATATATATCAATATTTTATAATAATGAAAATAATAGATAATAATATAAGACTTAAGGAAGTATTAATACATATATATATAATAATAATAATATTTTTATTATTATCTATATATTGATACATACATATTTCATACTTTATCTATTATATTTTATTTGATCGAAGCTATTATATTCAACACTCCCTCTTAGCGAGGGAAGATAAGCATTTCACAATGGTCTCGTTGAATGTCTGTCTTAAGATATATCACATATCTCGTGACATGAACTGTCACATATCTTATAATAAACAGTATCACATATCACAAATCTCATGATATGAATTATCACATATCTCGTGATAAATAGTCACATATATCACATACCTCATGATATAGATTATCACCTATCTCGTTATAAATAGTATCATATATCACATACCTCGTGATATAGATTATCACCTATCTCGTGATAAATAGTATCACCTATCTCGTGATACTAAGGATATACTATGCTCGAGAACATTACATTCTCCTTATAGATCCTAGTTATGGTATGTGCACTGACATTACGTCGCATAATGTCTACCATAACTATTAGAATATTTAGAATGTTTCTTTTTAATGCTCATGATAGCTTCCTATTTTATAGCAGTCTCTTTTTAGATACTTGCTATTTTGTAAATATCCGGTGTTGTATATATGAGCGTGTTTTTCATTGTAAATAATCATCAATACAAATAATCTGTTCATAATTATTTTATGGTATTAGATCGAGGTTAAACTTTCCCGAAAATATTATAATTTCTCTTTTGAAATTATCTGTGCAATATTTTCGAATTTGCTGCGTTTAGGCGACTTTGCAAGGTTTGGGATCTGTTTGTTTTCTTTGTTCGTGGATCTTCGTCCGCGACTTGTTTGTGCTTCCTGTGCTCACGTCTTTCCTTTCACGACCTGTATCCCTTTGGTTCTGCAAACATTGGTGCTCGCGTTTAGGAGCTTGTGTCCTGTGCTCTGTACTTGAGTTTCTTTCAGTGCGACCTGCATTTTGTTTGGTGCGACCTGTTTGTCATGTCTACACGACCTATATCTGATCGCGACTTACATATTTGTGTCCTTTGCTCTGTGCTTATGTTTTTTTTCTGTTACCTTCGAATCTCCATGCACGACTGCACTCTACAATTTTTTTTGGCTCCTGTTTGTGGTCTCTTGTAACCAGAGCCCTTTTTTTGCTATAAAACCCTAGTTTTTGGGATCCAAAATTTTTTTCAAATACATATTCGTGGTGGGTTTTTCGAGATTCTATCTAGGTCTTCGTCAAATTTTTTTGGGTACCTTGTTTTCCGTGCCTTGATTTTTGAGCCAATAGATTTGAATTCTAGCTTCAAATTCTTTCTGGGTTTTTTGTCTGCTCTTTTGGGTTTTTGTCAGATTTTTCTAGGTCAGTCCAAACATTTGCCTCAAAATTCATGCAAATGGCATCTTTGACCAACCTAATGCTGGAAAACAACGGTTTAATGGCAGCAATTACAACACCTAAAAGTAGCGCATGTTAACCATCTTCGAGTACCGTCGTCTGGATGCGCTTGTTCTAGGCACAGAGTCGCATCCTCCCTCCGCTAGCACGCTCGGTGGGACCTCCGTCCAAACAGATCAGGATAATTTTGATGATTGGAATCGAGAAGCTGTTATGCTTCTCAAGCTTTCTGTCACAGATGATCAGTTACCTCAGATTTCCTCTGGCAAGTTGGTTGCAGACATTTGGAAATATTTGGAGCTGCATGAAACATCCGACAAGAGTCGCGCATTTTTGTAAAGAACCAGTGGTTCTCCATCATGATGGATGAACGTATGTCCTTACAGGAGCATCTCACGAAGATTAAGGACATTCGTGATCGACTTGAAGCTATCAGTCGAAAGATGGAGGAAGAAGATATGGTAGTTATTACCTTGAAAAGTCTACCAACATCTTATGAGCATTTGATAGAGACTCTCAACATTACCTCAACTAGTGTTGATCTGAAATTCCTAGAGTTGTGCTCCAAACTCCTACAGTAGGATCGCTCGAAGCAGCAGTTTGGTAGCTGTGCTTCCTCATCCTCGTCAGAACAAGCCTTTGCAGCTAAATTTCAGCCATCTCAGTCATCACAACAGGGCAGTTCACAACAATTCTTAGGCAGTTTTCAGCAGAAGAGTGTTCAGTGTCACTACTATCGTAAGTACGGCCATATGAAGAAAGATTGCCGTCAGCGACTCACTTCTGAACAGAAGAGGCAAGGAGGGTCAAACCAGCAGGCAAATGTTGCTGAACATTTTGAGAAAAAGGAGTCTTCTTTCTGTGCTTTTATGGCTACAAGCCCTTTAGATTTAGGCCGATTGTCTGCTTTGTATATTGACTCTGGTGCTTCACGTCATTTTTCTCATCGACGTGACTGGTTTACGGATTTCTATCTCTACAGTGATTTAGTTGTGTTTGGCGGAGGAGAGGAGTTCAAAATTATTGGCAGAGGAAATGTTCAGATATAGTCTGGTGGGTGTCAGCTCATCTTTCTCAATGTATGCTACGTTCGTGGTATGGCACTCAATCTGCTCTATGTGAGTTAGATCATGAGAAATTCTCCTCAGTTGGATGTGGTGTTCAGTGCCCACAAATGTTCCATTATTGATCGAGAAAATCATCTTACTGTTGCTACTGGTATAGAGGATCATGGCCTATATCGACTTACTGACATTGGTAATTCTCCTAAAATAGCTATGGCCGCTTGTGATTTATCTCTCAGTACTTTGTGACATCAGCGATATGGACATCTCAACATCCAGTATCTATCTCAGCTGTCCCGGGAGGAACTTGTTTCTGGCCTACCTTCGATTCAAACGCATCATCTTGGAGTATGTGACGCTTGTCAAGCTGGCAAACAACATCAGACTCCCTTCAAAGATGGAGATTCTTGGCATGCATCTCATGTACTTCAGTTACTTCATGTTGATATTTGTGGTCCTATGAATACACCTTCAATTATTGTTTGCAAATATTTTTTGCTTATTGTTGATGATTTTAGTAGAAAGATGTGGGTGTACTTTCTTAAACCAAAATCAGATGCTTTTAGTACATTTTAGAACTTTAAGTCTTTGGTTGAAAACGAGTTTGGCTACAGTATCATTTCTCTTAGAACAGATAATGGAGGGGAATTTTGTTCTATTGCATTCTCCGATTTTTGTGTTGAACATGGCATCAAACGCTAGTTCACCACTCCCTACACTCAGCAAAACAGTGTTGTTGAGAGTCGCAATCGTACGATTGTTGAGATGGCTTATTCTATGTTACAACACAAGAGTGTTCGTAATAAGTATTGGGCATAAGCAGTGTTTACTGTTGTTTACCTTTTTAATCGTTCTCCTACTCAGACTGTTAAGAACAAAACTCCAGAAGAGTTGTGGTCTGGTCGTAAGCCCAAGATCAGCCACCTGAAGATTTTAGGCTTTCTTGAATATGTTTGGATTCCTGATGCTAAACGCTCCAAATTAGATTCCAAGAGTCAGATACTCATGATGACAGGGTACAGTGACATCCATTAGGCCTACAGATTGATAAATATCGACACTGATCATCTTATCTTTAGTCGTGATGTTGTTTTTGATGAAACTCGAGGATCTTTTCTGTCTTCTTCTGAGCAGTGTTCTGAGGAATAGCCTCACAGTGTTCCTCTTCCTTTAGCACCACCTAATGGGTGGGATGATACAGATAATGCTCACCCTTGGGCACCTGATGCTGATCCTGTTGAGGCCCCTGAACATGATCCTCTTCCTGCCCCTGTTGCTCCTCCTGAACCTCCTCTAGCTCCTCCAAAGATTGGCTCTTCTACTCTCCGACCCAAATGGTGGGTTAAAACTATTAGTGATCTCAGGGATGATGAGCTCATTGAGGGTAGAGCTTCTAGAAATAAGAGAAAACAACCTACAGTTAATTTTTCTCTTATGGCTAACATTCATAGTGTCTATGAGCTCCAAACCTATTCTGAGGCTAACGGTATTCCTGAATGTGAATAGGCTATGGAAGCAGAGTTCCAAAGTCTTCAAAAAAATCACACTTGGGCCCTTTCTGATCTTCCTTCAGGGAAAAAGCCCATTAGTTGCAAATGGGTGTACAAGGTGAAATACAAAGCTGATGGAACCTTAGACAAGTATAAAGCTCTCTATGGTCTGAAACAAGCCCCTCGGGCCTGGTACATGAAGATTGATAGATACTTAACCGATTAGGGTTTCCAGCAGAGTCTATCGGATTCAAATTTGTATATCAAACATGTAGGTGACGCTATATTGTTTATAGTTGTCTATGTAGATGATCTGATCATTATTGACAGTTCAAAACATTTGATCACTAAAATCAAATAGGATTTATGTCACACTTTTGATATGACAGATTTGGGGCTCTTGCACTATTGCCTCGGCATTGAGGTTTGGCAGACTGAGCACAGTATCTTCCTTTCTCAATCCAAGTATGCCAGAAATCTTGAGGACAATTTCAGAATGTAGGATTGCAAACTTGCCTCCATTCCTATGGAACCCGGGCTCAAATTATTAGCTCAGTCCGCTTCACCTGTTGTGGATGAATCTTTGTTTAGAAAACTAGTCGGCGGTCTCATTTATCTTACTATCACCAGACCTGACATTAGTTTTGCAGTACGCTACATATCCCAGTTTATGACAGCTCCCAAGGCTGATCATTGGACAATAGCAAAGCGTGTCCTGTGCTATGTAATTAGTACTTCTGATTATGGCCTCCTGTACACTCGGAGTCTTGATCCTACACTATGTGGCTACACAGATTCAGATTGGGCCGGCTTTGTTGATGATTGTAAGTCTACCGCTGGATGTGTTTAATTTGGGATCTGGTGCTGTCACATGGACTAGTAAGAAGCAATAGGTGGTGGCCTTGTCTTCGACTGAAGCAGAGTATCGGGGAGCAGTTAAGGCAGCCTGTGAGGCAGTTTGGCTTTGGCGAATGCTTGCGGATATGCATGTCCCTCAGACAGGACCGACTCCCCTCTTCTGTGATAATCAGGGCGTGCTCAAACTGGCAAAGAGTCCGGTCTTTCATGAAAGAACCAAGCATGTCGAAACTCATTGTCATGACATTCGTCAACTGGTTGAAGACAAATCCATCCAGTTGTATGTTCCTACATTGGAGCAATCCGCGAATATTTTCATGAAGTCTCTCGATTCTGATAAATTTGTAAAATTTAGGGAATCTATTGGTGTTGTTGATAGATTGAGCATTATGGGGGGTATTAGAATATTTAGAATGTTTCTTTTTAATGCTCACGATAGCTTCCTGTTTTATGGCAATCTCTTTTTACATGCTATTTTGTAAATATCCGGTGCTGAATATATGAGCGTGTTACTCATTGTAAATAATCATCCATACAAATAATCTATTCATAAGTATTTTAATAACTGCTGATATCAAGTCACATGATATCAGTCTATTGAACATTATAAGATCGTCACCTTACAATGTTTAAAATACAAGTGTTAGTTGTCCAAAAAGTCGTCACCTTTTAGAAACATACACTGGAATGGTAGGCCTATAAAGTCATAAAGTCACGCATATGACAAAAGAAGTTTACACATTAAACATCTTTAATATATTAGTACAAATAAAAAATTTACATTTCAATCATGCCAAGCTTCTTTCTGAAGTGATCAACTTTCACTTTGAGAAGGGATTTGGTGAGGATGTTTGTTGTTTGATCTCCTGTACTGATATACTCCAACTAGATTGCGTTCCTTTCCACCATATCTCACATAGTGATAAGGAATTTCAATATGCTTAGATCTATCATGAAATATAGGATTCACTAACAGCTTGATACAACTTTGATTGTCATAGTGGATGATAGTTGGATTCAGTGGTTTACTGAATAATCCCACAAGTAGTTTCCTTAGTCGAACTGCTTCTCTAGTAGCCATGGATGCTGCAATATATTTGGCTTCTGTAGAACTCTGAGCTACTGAGGACTGTTTTCTGCTAATCCATGATATCATAGCTGATCCTAAGTTGAAACAACATCCAGAGGTGCTCTTCCGATCAGTTACACTTCCAGCCCAATCTGAATCTGTGAATCCATGAAGATCTAAGTCAACCTTCTCATACTTTAGACCATAGTTAATAGTACCTTGAAGATATCTCAATATATGCTTCATAGCCACAAGATGTATCTCCTTGGGCTCACACATAAACTGACTCAAGGCATTTACAGCATAGAAGATGTTAGGTCTGGTATTAACCGCATACATCAAGGATCCAACTATTTGTCTGTAGAGAGAGGGATCTGCTAATGGAGAATTTGCTGCTGCTTCCTTTAGTTTATGAAGGTTTGTTTCCATGGAAGTTGACATAGGTTTGGAATTCATCATACCAAATCTCTTTAATATATCAATAGTGTACTTCCCTTGATTTAGAACAATACTATTTGATTTCTGCCAGACTTCAAGTCCAAGGAAATAGTGAAGGAGAACTAGGTCTTTCATCTGAAATTCTGAGGCCTGATCTTTCTTACATTGTTCAACAAGGTGATCTTCTCCTGGAATTAATAGATCATCAATATATAATATTAATATTAATATATAACCTTTGCTTTGTTTGAAGTAGAGATTTGGATCTGCCTTATTTTTAGAGAAACCTAATCCCATTAGGTATTTGTCAATCCTTTCATACCAGGCCCAGGGAGTTTGTTTAAGTCCATATAGAGCTTTCTTTAATTTACACACATGTGATTTTGCATTGTGAATTTCAAATCCTTCAGGTTGTTCTAAGTAGACTTCTTCTTCAATGGTTCCATTTAAGAAGGCAATTTTTATATCCATCTGATGAACTTTCCATCCTTTGGCTGCTGCAATGGCAAGGACTGCTCTCATTGAGGTGTATTGTGCAATTGGTGCAAATGTTTCCTCATAGTCAATTTCCTCTTTCTATGAAAAAGCCTTTGGCTACAAATCTTGCTTTATATTTCTCTATACTTCTGTTTGCAGGATGCTTGATGTTGAAGAGCCACTTAGAAGAAACAACAGACTTCTCTTTTGGTCTAGGCACTATCTCCCATACATCATTCTTCAAAATGTATTGATATTCCTCTGTCATGGCATCCTTCCATACTTGGTGTTGAAGAGCTTGAGTAACATTGATAGGTTCAGATTTTATGAGTTCACTCATTAAGGCCACATAACTAGAGAATCTCTTAGGTCTTTTTCTTTCTCTAAAAGTCCCCGATGGAGCTGCATAAGTCTTTGCTTCTTCCATTGTTTTGGTAGCCCAAAGTGGTCTTCTTTTAGGGTTCTCCAAAGACGTGATTTGTTTTCTTCATTTTTATCTTCCTCATGACACTCCCTCTGAATCTCAGGGGTGGGTTCCTCTTCTAGATCCATGTGGGAAGTTTGAATTTCAGACTCAATGGAATTTCTAGCCCTTTTAAAAGCTATATCTTCCTCAAAAATCACATCTCTGCTTAGTTCAATCTGTCTCTGATCAGGCACGTATATTCTATAGGCTTTTGAAGTTTCACTGTAGCCTATGAGAATACCTTTTCTCCCAGAAGGTTCTAATTTAGTCATTTTCTCTTTGGGTACATGAATGTAGATAGGACACCCAAATATTCTTAAGTGATTAATGTTGGGTTTTGTACCTGTGAAGGCTTCTTCGGGAGTTTTGTCATCAATATGGGAGTGAGGACATTTGTTGTGAATGTAGACTGCAGTACTAAAGGCTTTAGCCCAAAGCGGAGTTTCTATATTTTGATCAAGTAGCATGGCCTTGGCAGCTTCTACAATTGTTTTGTTTTTCCTTTCAGCAATGCCATTTTGTTGAGGGTTGTAAGGAACAATGAACTCCCTTTGGATCCCAACACTTATACAAAATTCTTTAAAAATGTTTGATGTGTATTCTTTTCCATTATTTGTCCTTAGGGTTTTTATTTTTCTCCCAGAAGAATTTCCTGTAAAGGATTTGAATTCTTTGAATCTTTTAAGAATCTCCTGCGATTCTTTACATTTAAGAAAGTAGATCCATGTTTTCTTGGAGAAGTCATCAATAAAGATTATATAGTATAGAAACCCTCCTAATGAAGGTACAGACATGGGTCCACACAAGTCTGAGTGGACTAATTCTAAGATATTGTTTGTTTTGCTAGTACTATTTTGAAAAGACCCCTTAGTATTTTTACCTAAGGTACACCCCTTGCATACCCCTGAAAAGTAAAGAATGAGTTTAGGTACACCTGTGACTAGCCTTTCCATAGAAGATCGGGCACGAAAATTGAGATGTCCTAGCCTTCTATGCCATATTTCATTAGAGTTTGTAACTTCATGAATTAGGGCTAGGTTAGGTTCGTACATAACTCGTACAAATAACCTTGTCTATGTCCTATAGTTGTAACTTTCTTGATGGTAGAATTCTTTGGCCATGCCAACACTTTACTATCCATGAAGGTTACTCTATATCCATTATCTTCGAGTGCGGATATGGAGACCAAGATTCTTTTTATGCCAGGAACAAATTGTACTTTGGTGAGTTGAATTGAGATGCCAAATTTTAATTTGATAGTGCAGGTCCCAACATGTAATGTTCCCGACTACAACTAAATTGGAAGCAAGCCTCTTATTGCTGCCTAAAGATATGGCTGTACGGAGGGACATTGGACTAGAAGGTCGTGCAGAGACAACAGGCCGTATGGAAACAAGCAGGCCGTACGGAGGCAGGTAGCCGTACAACAGAAGACAGGTCGTACGGTGACAGGGCCGTACAGGGCATGTAGACCGTACGGAGGGCAGGTAGGTCATACAGAGGCAGGAATGCGTATGGGAGTAGGCAGGCCGTACAGAGACAGGCCGAACGGATGGAGGTTGCAGTACGAAAGGAAGTGTGTTGCAGCATGGAAGTGAGTTGCAATATGAAAGGAAGTGTGTTGCAGTACGGAAGGAAGTGAGTTGCAGTACGGAAGGAAGTGTGTTGCAAGTACACTGAGGGATGGAGGTGGTATGCTCTGATGATGGAAGTATGCCAAGAGATGGAGGTGGTACGGAATAATGTTGGTAGTACGCCGAGGGATGGAGGCGGTACAGAATGATGTCGAAAGTATGCTGAGGGATGGAGGGGGTACGGAATGATGTTGGTAGTACGCCGAGCGATGAGAGCCATTCTAGTCTTTAATGCCACCACACAAATCGAACTTAAACACTTGCAAGATGAAATATGAATAATAGCTATTGATTGCCAAATTCGGAACTAGAGAAACAAATAGAATAGGGTGAGGGTTGAATCCCACCGAAACTGCACACAAACCAAATAGGGAGGATTTTTCACCTCCGAAATGGCGAACAACAGAATCCCAACAGGAATTCGCAAATACAAATCAAATATAAATCTCAACATATAAAATCCAACCTACACGCCAAGCATAAATACCCATCGGGAAAACTCCCAAGAGTGCACAAAAGAGCCAACGACGACAACTACACCTATGCCAACAAATAAAAATGGGCCAAGATAAACTAAATCAATTGGAACCCAAATACAATAATTTTATTAAAAATGGGGACATTACAAATCCTCGCCGCCCAAAGATTGCTTGCCCTCAAGCAATCCATCATCAATATTTCAGGATTCCAAACTAGGCGCGGACATTGATAACTATATCCACTCAAACCCTCAAGCCGCAACAAGACGACGCGCATGTGCTTGGAAGTAAGCGAGAAAAGTAACTCTCCATCAAGCTTCCGCTGCTCCACTCTGATATAATTGTTGCCATGCCCAGAGTCACCAGGATCCCAATGAAACCAAGCATCAAACTCATCGATGCTTAAATCCCAAGCCAAGTGCGGATGTTGGTAGTAATATCCGTTGAGAACCCCATGTTGCTTTTGGACCATATGCACATAGTTTGATTCAGTTTGGACCAGTAAACCATCATGAGGCTTTAGCTGCGTCACTTTGATATAAATATTATCATGCCATTCACTAGGATCCCAACAACGACAACCCATGAAATCTTTCACACCCTCATGTTCAACAATCTCTTCTAGTATGGGCATAGACACGGATGCTGATGCTGATAACACTGTAATGTTCTGAAGGTGATCTCTGCCCGGAGGTAAATTTGTGATATATCCGGAAGGCAATCTTTGCTTGACGGGAATCTCGATTCGAAGGTAATCTCGGCCCTAAGGGAATCTCGTTTCGAAGGCAATCTCGACCCGATGGGAATCTCAGTCGAAAGGGAATCTCGATTTGAAAGACATCTCGGCGGCGAACAAAACCTCGGCTACGAACATAGCCACGACGACCGACGTAGCCTCGATGGCAGATAGAGTCTCAACCACGATGGAGAGAAACTTGGCGGCGGACAGAGCCTCGGCGAAAGACAGGGCCTTGTCGGTGGACAGAGCCTTGGCGACAGATGCAATCTTGGTGGCAGATAGAATCTTGATGGCGTCAGTGAGGGAGAAGGCCATGGTGACAGACGGGGCCTTGGCAACAAATAGAGCCTCGATGACGAACACAACCTTGGTGACGGACATGGCCTTAGCAACAGACACAGCCTCGGCGGCGGACACAGTCTCGGTGGCAGACAGAGCTTTGGCGATGGACACAATCTCGGCAATGGACATAGTCTCGGTGACAGTCAGAGCCTCGGAAATGGACATAGCTTCGACGACGGACACAACCTCGGCGACAGACATAGCCTCAATGGCGGACACAGGCTCGGCGACAGACACAGTCTCGGCAGTGGACAGAGCCTCGGTGATGGACACAATCTCAACAACGGACAGAGCCTCAACAACAGACACAACCTTGGTGACGGAGTCAGCCTCCGTGGCAGACAGAGCCTCATGTAAAGCATCACCCTTATGGCCATCATCCATCTTCTCCCTTTTGTGCAAATGAGATGTTAGTTGTTCTTCACAATGCTTGAATACATTACTGACCTATCTACATGCTGCCAGAAACGGAACACATTCTAGGTTACGAAAAACCCACAACATAGATATGATAGATTGGGATGTTTTATCCATAGCTTCAATGCATAAAATCATAAGACTCTCCATAGCAACCGAAACCTTACTATCATAACATTCCTTGATTGTGACCAACAAGTGATTAAACATATCATGGATCAAGTCTTGCAACTCTAGATCTAAGAGGAGGTTACTTACTTTGACATTTGCACAATTCTCCAATATTGTAGAATCTCCTGCCAAAAGGGTCACCACTGAAGTCATCAAGACTTTGAAAGCTGTCAACGATCAAATGCAATATCTCTATCATGGTGTTGTCATCATACGGTTCTCTAGGAGCCCAGATTCTCAAAATGTCACTAAGACATGCTGCAGCTGCCAACTTCATTTCCTTGTCATGATGTCTCAAAAGCCTGGGTTGACTTAAGGCATCCTTAATTGGAGAAAGGATCCTTTGTATAAATCTTGAAGGTAATTGGTCAACCTTACAAAAACATACTTCCAATATATCTAATGGAAGATCAATACCTTCACTGAGCTCTTTGCTAATCTTTTGTAGTGCCTTCAACCACCATTGTCCATCACTACTGGGCACCATAGTGTGATCCAAATCCCAAAATCTCTCAATCATCCCAACAGGCTGGCAAGATCACCAACTCTGATACCACTGTAATGTTCCCGACCACAACTCAGTTGGAAACAGGCCTCTTAGTGTTTGTCTTTAAACATGGTCTGTATGGAGGGACACTGAACTTGAAGGCCGTGCGGAGACAAGTACGGAAGCAAGCAGGTTGTACGAAGGCAGGTAGCCGTACGGAGACAGGTCGTATGATGGAGGTGGCAGACCGTACTGACACAGGCTGTACAATGGAGGTGGCAGGCTGTACAGTGAGGCCGTACTTTGGAGGTTGTGCCTGTACTTGAAGGCCATACGGTGGATGGTGAGGAGCAATGCAAGGAAGAGGCAGTACAGAGTGATGGGGGCGGTACGGAATGAGTACACCGAGGGACAGAGGCGGTATGAAATGATGTTGGAAGTATGCCGAAGGATGGAGGCGGTACAAAATGATGTTGGAAGTATGGTGAAGGATGCGGATTGATGTTGGAAGTACGCCAAGGGATGGAGGTGGTACAAAATGATGTTAGGAGTATGCCGAGGGATGTGAAGATGGTAGGAGTAGTGCAGAGAAGATGGAGGCAGTATGGAATGATGTTGGTAGTATGCTGAGGGATGGAGGCAATACGCAAGGGATGGAGGCAGTACGAAATGATGTTGGTAGTACGCCAAGCGACGAGAGCCGTTCCAGTCTTTAATGCCACCACACAAATCGAACTTAAACACTTGCAAGATGAAATATGAATAATAGGTATTGATTGCCAAATCCGGAACCAGAGAAACAAACAGAATGGGGTGAGGGTTGAATCCCATCGAAACTGCACACAAACTAAATAAGGAGGACCTTTCACCTCTGAAATGGCGAACATCAGAATCCCAACAGGAATTCGCAAATACAAATCAAATATAAATCGCAACATATAAAATCCAACCTACACGCTGAGCATAAATACCCGTTAGGAAAACTCCCGAGAGTGCACAAGAGAGCCGACGACGACAACTACACCTACGCCAACAAATAAAAATGGGTTGAGATAAACTAAATCGATCGGAACCCAAATACAATAATTTTATTAAAAATGGGGACATTACACAACACCTTTGACTGGATGTGCAAAATCATGTCCAATTATTACTTCTTCATCAGTTTCTTCTACCATGGAGTCTAGGAGTTCTTTGAATCTTGTGATGTGCCTTGATGAACGACTATCTATGACCTAGAAGTTGGATTTAGTTGATACTTGATTCGAAAGTGCAGAGTAGAACACATATTTCTCAAGTTCATGCTTCATATTTCTCAGAGTAGACTACAGAGTGCCCATATTTGTCGCATCTAAAACATTGGATGTTAGAATGATCTTTCTTGGAAGAGCCTTTATCGTGATGGCTTTTCCTCTTCTTACTAAACCTTTTATTTCTTTTCTTGTGAGAGTTTACATTCAAGACATGAAGATCTTTGTCTATGTTCTTCTGAATGAATCCTTTCTTTGTTTATTTCGATTCCTCTTGAAGACAGTCTGATCTTAATTGGTCAAATTTTGGAAATTTAGACCTTGCACTAATACATTGAACAAATGTTTCCCAGGAATTTGGTAGACCATCTAGGGCTATAAGTGTTAGCTCCTTACTTTCAATTTGGTATCCAAGAGTTGATAATTAATCCCTTAGAGTCGATATCCTCATAAAGTATGGATTGATAGATTCTCCTTTGTTAATACTTATATGATTGATTTCTCTCTTAAGGGCGAAGGTTCTGCAGGAGTTATTTATTTCATATGTACTTTCAAGTGGTTTGAACATATGATATGCTGTTTCATATTTCGTCAAAATTTGTACAATATGATCTCTAACTCCATCAACTATGATTTTCATGGCTTTTTCATTTCCTTCAGTCCATGCTGTTTTCTCGGGATAATTTTCCGGTTCTGGTTTATTTTCTTTCACAAATGACTCAACTTTATTTTCTTTTAATATCATCATAATTCTGAATTTTCATGATGAAAAATTATTTCCTCGTCCTAGCCTGTCTTCAAATCAAATTACGGCTGCCTTGGAAGAATGTAATGTTCTTTATATTAAATCTGAATTTCTCAAGTTTAGTTGCTTCTAGGATGCTTCCTAACTTGGCTTTGATACCATGTAAATGCAAACTAATCTTATTTCGAATTTAATTTGAACAACTCTGATATTATCAAGGTTCTAATTTGAATCAAATATATGATATAATATTTAGTATTTAACAATACTGAAATTTATACTATTAATTTATATTGTGTTGGGTAATATCTCAACTCCTTTACTTATTGATTTCTGTGTTGGATGTTGAGTGGTATCCATCCACACAACATATATATGCCGAAGCCTGCAGTGGTAGGAGCCACGTCTATGATAGACGTGACTCCTCAAGGAGTCATGCCTATCATAGGCGTGACTCTTCGTCACTCCTTTCTCTGTCTGCAGGGCCCGATAACTTATTGGCTGTTTTATTAAACATGCTGTTTCACTATAGTATGAAACGATTATATTAATTCCATCGTAATAATTTTTATAAAATATTAATATTTATAATTATTATTATATATCTCATAATAATAATGATTATCAATTTATGTTATAATAATATATATCAATATTTTATAATAATGAAAATAATAGATAATAATATAAGACTTAAGTATTAATATAATAATAATAATAATAATAATATTATTATTATCTATATATTGATACATACATATTTCATACTTTATCTATTATATTTTATCTGATTGAAGCTATTATATTCAACAGAAAGCATTGCTATTATATTGTAGTGTAGTCCTGGGCTATCCCAAGCTATATGTTGTATTGTTACTTTGATAAAATTTCTAAAATCCTATAACTTATATAGTTTCTTTCATAGGGTTATCTATAGTATTCTTTGAGGATGCATCCTTGGGGGTTTTAAGGTATTTGTGAATAGAGGGAAGTTTTGGGGATATGGGGACAAGAATAGAATATGACCACCCATCTGTTAGAGTAATAAAGTGTTTGCTTATTAATTGAATCATATTGATTTAATTATTAAGTCATTTATTACCTCTTTCGACTTAAGCTAAACTTTAGGCATATAATAATTAATTGCTTTATTAAATATTATTATGCAATCTAGGGTTTTCCTTTTTTAGGGTTTCAGATCTCCTTTTATAAGGATTGATCTCCTCTTGTTTTGTAACCTTTTTTTGACAATTCATTTTTATTGATTTGCAAGTTTTGTTTTTGCACATCAAGGATTTCTCCTCTCGTGGATCCATACGTTCAGGTCTCCATAGCTATTTACTTCTCTTGTTTTGTAACCTTTTTTTGACAATTCATTTTTATTGATTTGCAAGTTTTGTTTTTGCACATCAAGGATTTCTCCTCTCGTGGATCCATACGTTCAGGTCTCCATAGCTATTTGCTTCTCTCTCTTTCTGTGACAGGTGTTTGCTTGCATGTGTTCTTGGGAGCTGTGGGTTGTTTTTCATCAACTCCAATATGGTATCAAAGCTTTAGATCTGCTTGCCCCTGTCGTCTTCTTGAGAGATTTGGCCGTGTTTGTCAGATCTACGTTTTCAGAGGGTTTCCTGTCAGATCTGGGGAGGACCTATTTTTTTGGTAATCTTGGCTTCAAACGAACCTCATGGTTGAGTTCATAGCGTCCAAGAACCCCAAGAACCATTTAAAATTTGTCCAATTTGGACAAAGTTGGAATTTGTGAGAAATTTTTTTTGCAACCAGCCCTGACACGGATCTCGAGGCAGTCACTATTGTTTGGAGCACTTCTGGCCCAAACAGACGTCATGGTTGCGTCCGGAGCATCCAAGATACCCAAAATCCATATAAAACTTGTCATTTCTGACAAGTTGACCTCAGATGCAAATTTTTTTTGCGTACCAGATCGGATGGCCTGACATGCATCCCGAGATAGTACGATTTTCAAATTTTTTTTTATTCCAGCTGTAGGCGCCACCTGGGCACCACCGTGGGTGGCCCTGCCCGTGGGAATTGCCGCCGTGATTGCCAGGTTTTAACCGTGACGGCTGGGTTTAACTGCCGACGGTCACGGCTAACTGCCGGTTAGCATCTTGTTTTTGGCTTGTTGCATGATTTGAAGTACAATTCAGATAGGGCGTTCAATTTTTGTGCATATCTTAGGCATCTGGGATCGAAATTGGGTGTGCGATATACTGAAGGAAAGCTGGTTCCAAGCCCGATCCGAATTTGCTAGTATGGTTTTTGGATTTTGCCATTTTGATGCATTTTTTTGCTGTCAAAGTCAGATGATTTCTATGCTCTCGACGTTTCAGACCTTCTGCATTTCGACGTCCGTTTCTCTTGCATCCGGGCTCCATTTTCGACAAACAAGATATTTCCAGAAAGCTCTTTCTGAGCTTTTATCAGATCTGATGATTTCATTTATGATTTTGTCCTTTTGCTGACCTCACTCACATTCAGGTCCTTCCAGACACCTTCTTTGGGCCCTCTAGCGCAGCTGTTGGTTTTTTTCTCATAACTTGAGCATACAGTGTCGAAATTTGGCAAAGGAGATATCGTCGGAAAGATGATTCCAAGCTCTTTCCAAATCCGTAGGTTTGATTTTCTGTTTTTGCTTTTTTGATGGTGTTTTTTGTTGTCAAAGCCAGATGTTCAGTTTTGCACTCCGGGAGCTCTATCTTGCACATCTGAACTCCGTTTTGGGAAAACGATATATCGTTGGAAAGCTTGTTCAGAGGGCTTTCCAGTGCTGTGAGTCATTTTTCCAGATTCTGGTCCAGGTTCATTTTAGTCAGATTCTTGCATTTTTGTAGTTTGGTGGATATCTTGGATGTTACAGGTCTTGGGATCTCTTCCCTTTGAGGGATGGCTCGTCTTAGGCTGTTCTTTTGTTTCAGCAGCCTTTGCTTTTCTTTGAGCACTGTATACTTCACTTTTGCAGCATTCTTTTATGCACACACTGAGATAAAGTGCCATTCTATTGCATGTATGGGATCTTGCATATGTTCATGCTCTTTGTACCCGCACTCCATTATAAAGTGCTAGAGGGGGTTTGTTGTTTGCCATCTACTTTTGTCATGTGAGCGTTCCTCCAATGACATTAGCGTCAGGTATCTCTATATGTGTTTGTACTCTATTTGCTCATTCGATGTTTCAGATTCTTCTTCATCATGCAGTTCATATAAGACAATCTTTTCAGTGTACTTGTCATTACTGCGTTGTCAGCAGTATGGGGGGGTTTCTACTGTTGGTTCTACTCCTTCCTTGGTTCGATAGTGTGAGCTATGTATTTAGTATTTGATTCTATGTACTAGGTGGATGCAGTGGTTGGGTACCTATGCATTCTAGTGAGATGGATTGTTTACCATATGGACATCTTTCACTCCTGTTTTTGGACGCACTCTTCCAGCTTTGATTGATCAGTTCTTCAGACTTTTGGTGTTTTTATGCCATCTGTATTTTCGAGTTTAGGTGTTTGCTTTTGTTTGCCTCTTGATTCTAGTAGTGTCATTTGAGGGCACTGATGCAGATTACAGTATTCTGTATCTTTGACTTCAGTTGTTTGCCTTTGTTTGCCTTCTGATTCGAGTAGTGTCATTTGAGAGCACTCATGCAGATTGCAGTCTTCTCTACCTAGTCATATTTCAATGGAGGATCTTCAGATCACCAGTTACTTCTTGACAGAGTTTGTAGCTTCTTACTTCAGTGATGTTGTACATGTTCATCCTTGTTCCTATTTTCTGGAACATTCCTTGTTTTGGAGGCTTCCTCAGTCCTTCAGACTAGTCATTGTCTCTTTTTGGAGTAGAGTTTTTCCCATGTGGTTTTCTCTATTTCTCCGCTTTGTAGAGACTCCTTTTTGTACTTGGGTCCCTGATTAGGCCTTTTGTTGCCGGGACCCATTTGCTTTTAGTAGTTCTTTCTAGGTTTTTAGCTTCTCCCAAAGTTTATCTTAAGCGGGGGTGTTAGAGTAATAAAGTGTTTGCTTATTAATTGAATCATATTGATTTAATTATTAAGTCACTTATTACCTCTTTCGACTTAAGCTAAACTTTAGGCATATAATAATTAATTTGTTTATTAATTATTATTATGCAACCTAGGGTTTTTCCTTTTTAGGGTTTCAAATCTCCTTTTATAAGGATTGATCTTCTCTTGTTTTGTAACCATTTTCTGACAATTCATTTTTATTGATTTGCAAGTTTTTTTTGCACATCAAGGATTTCTCCTCTCTCGTGGATCCATACGTTCAGGTATCCATAACTATTTGCTTATCTCTCTTTCTGTGACAGGTGTTTGCATGCAGGTGTTCTTGCGAGCTGTGGGTTGTTTTTCAGCAACTCCAATACCATCACCTTTTTTTCATGGTTTTTAGTGACATCTCATGGATCTCTCAACATATGGGATGAATCTTGAGAATTCTTCTCAAATGGGGACACGAAGGAGATGCTAGGGCATATTAGATATCCTTGTGACATCACCTATAGATTATAATATTATTTACCTCTATTCGCCTTTTGAAAACCCTAAACACTTTTACGGGCTCCATGAGGCCTCCCAATATAAAACCATATTATCAGCCTCTATTTCTCTTAGTCTAGTATTATTGTATTCCTTATATTTGCATTGTTAGCTTTTGGTGTTTACAAGCACGAAGAGTTTTCAACAAAATGAACACTATAGAAGGTGAAGGAAAATGAGTGAGGATAAAGGATAATGAGGAGGAAAAGGTGGAAAAAAGTATTTAACACGCCCTTGTGTTTCCATCTTATTTTCATTCTTTGTTTCATTTTGAAACTTTAAATACTTGCATATGCTTTAATGCTTCATTCTTTTTTCTCTAAAACCTTCATCATTTCTATTACAAACTTATATATGTTATATTGAAAATCTTCAAACCTCCAGACCCCACAAAATTAAATTCTACTCATTCAAACCTGTAAAACTTCAAATCTATTCTATAGACCTTGTTAAAATTTGTAAAGATGCCATTTTTAAAAATTGTTTATGGTTTGCAAAAACTTGTATTTTTTATTGTTTTCTGCGTTAATATGGTGCAATTAGCGTCCGATAGCCATAAATGCATCTCCACATTGCTGGTGTTCCAAAGAGAGTAGTGATAAGATGTTTATGTATTCTTGATACAAGAATGCCTTTAACATGCTTCCTTACAAGCCATTGTTTGACCAATTCCTTGTCCCCTCCCTCGGCCCACTCCTCTTCTAGCATTAGCCTTTGATTTGTTATTATTGGATCTTCCTCTAGTGTTTGGTCCCTTCCTATTGTCTAATCTCCTTTGGTTGCATAGCCGAAATGTTGATCTCCATGGTAGGTCCTATTCTCTCTTGGTATACTTTTAGCTTCGATCCATTGACATAGTCTCATATCAAGATGTCATCCAATGTTGCTAACTTGATTGTTCCTTGTAGCCAACTTCCTAGATTTTATAGGGTCGCAATCACCAAACTTTGAACTTCCCAGGTTTAATCACATTCCAGTCATTATATTTCAAAACTAATTGCCTTGACCAAAAGTTCATTCTTTGGAGATGTTTATTGTGTCAAAACGTCTGTCACTTTTGCATGGTTTTGGTGGTACATTGCCATTACTCTTTGTTCATCCAACTTGCTCAACTTGAGGAGCCGCTCTTTCAAGCTCTTGGTATCGCCGCTCTTTCAAGCTCTTGATATCGCCGAGACAGTTCTCTATAGTGATTCACAAGCTAGGGACTATGTATTTGGCAGCAATCATTACTTCCTTCCCATGAATCAATTGGAACAATGTATGCCCCGTTTTCACCTTGTATGTAATAGGATAGCGTTGATGAGGCTTTTGCACACAACTAAAACATAATAGAATGCGTGAAGTGTATCCTATTCTCTCTTGAATAGGGAAATCTTAGGTGCTATTAGATTTGATCCGATGAGATTACCCCAAGGTTCTTATTTTCAGGTCTTGACTATGCTTGGATAGACTCAGTTGCAACATGTGGCTTTCTGGTTTCACGAAGGGACTTGTGTAGTTGTTCCTGGATAGCGAATGTGTTCCTTATGGCAAGACTTCACTTATTTAACTCCTTTGAAAAGAAACTGAAGACAGGATAAAGGGGGTTAGAGAGAGCTAGTCCTATTTAGTCCTAATGAAGCGTTATTCCTTTGACTACTGAAATTCACAAACCAGAATGTGTTTTGCTAGGTAACACAACTACACACAATTGGTGCTATCTTAAATGGTGATATGAATGATTTTCAAATCACTAAGCATTCATCAATCCCATTAGACATGCAATAATGATAAATAGACTTTGTAATTGAACTAATTTTCTTAGACAAATTCAAGCCAACCATGCATTGCAAAATGCATTAACAAGTTGCAAATGGTATGAACATAGGAATTCCAATGCATTCAAATAAAACAACTTTCATAAACTAACTGAACTGAATTGAAATAAAATTCGGAGAACCATGCAAACTCACAAATAAATATAGTTTTCACTGTCAATGTTAAATCTGCATTTATTTTGCCACCATAACAACAATTCATGAAATTTTTCTCATAAAATGAGGAGAGGCATAGGCCTTTTATAGTTTTGTTAATTTGAATCAATGGCCAGGATTAAATCCTCTCTAGGGCCAAGATTTAACATCTAGGAACTTTCTAGGATTAAAAAGTATTATTTTATACCAACTCCCACTAGAAGACAAAATAGTTTCACCTACTTCCATTATAGGACAAAAATGACACGCTTCCCTAGGTGTCACATCAAACATGAATAAATATGTAAGAACCTCTACGAGTCCTAACCCAAAATTTGTATCATAAACCTCATAAATAGAGCATTGACATTCCATCAAACACTTTGATAGTCGTCTCAGTCTGAAATATTCACCAATTCACTAATTCTGATTCCAATCTTTCAATGTGTAACACATCAATATTGGACATACATTAAATAAAATACTTTGCACACTATCATCAGACAATAAACAAGTTGCTATTCAAGCTTGAATAGTATATTTTGCTGTTACAGGGCTGTAGTAAACACAGTTGCTAAACACGTCTAGACTTCCAGATTTCACCAGCAATGCATTCACAGTGATAAGTGAATTGTTTCAGATTTGCATATATATAGATTGGCTCACCATTGATATTAGAACTAGAAATTAAAGTATAGGTAAAGTGTCGTGTTGTTACAATTCATTTCATAATGTCCAACACATAAACATGAAACAGTAGAAGGGGAACATAAGTTGTAATGTCCTCATTTTGAGGTAGCATTGGAGTTAATGGATTTAGCCTATCATTGTGTTCTTGTAGGCTAATATTGGTGATTAGAGGACCATGTTGTGGGTTTTGACCTCTTTTTTAGGGACTTACTATTTATAGTAAGTCAACTTATGGTTCTACTGAGCTCAGAGGATTTAGAGGAGTTATATAATGCTTTTAGATTTTATTTCTAGCTTCCGATTTGGACTCCAAGATTCTTGTAGGGAGTGTCTATTTTTAGTAAGTCACCCCGTCAAGTTCATTCATCATCTTTCATCATCAAGATCACTCTTGTGCTGTCTGATTTTGATTCTGATGCTTCCTCAGTTGTTTTCGCAAGATTGGTGAATTATGATTATTATTCAATTAAATTGGCTAAGGTTGCCATTTTTTTTGAGAATGTATTCTGAGCATCTTAGTGTTATTGCTCGTTCAAACCGAGTTGAGAAGTTTTAAATCCCGAGTTCATAAAACAGGGACCCTTTATGTCAGAATAGCATTATTTTAATAAAAGGGTCATTTTCAGCATTTAAGTGAAGAGAAATATAATAGTTTATTATATTTCAAATGTGCACATAAAGCAAAGTCTTTTGTAAGTGAAAAGTGTGTGAGAGAAGATATCTTTTATTATAAAAGCAATGCTTTGGGCAAAAAGCAATTCATTCTTGACTTATAAATTCTATAAAATTTGGTTGTGAAGAAGATGGCTAGGGTTTGAGGACTGATTTCTCTTTTTTGGCAATTTGAATCATCACTGATTGATGGTGAATTTTGCAAACTGAATTCTGGAAATTTATATTGAATCTGTGAATTCAAATTTGATGCTGAAGTATATCAAATTTGAGGAGATTTGAACAATTACTGATTTAAAAAGAATGCAGTGCAAGGTATTAAAGTTGCAGATTTTAATTCAAAGGAAGCTGCGTTTTGTATTTGGAGGTTGGCGTAATTCTTTTCAGACAGCTTGTGCTTCATCAAGTGTTTGCGTGACTTCCTTAGCAGCCCGTGCATCATCTTTAGGTGGCTGTGTTTCTTCCTGGCAGCCCACACACATGTTTAGAGGGTTGTGTTTACTCCTTGACAACCAACGTGCATTCCTAGGAGATTGCGTTTCAACTCCAGCTGATTATTTTGTCACAAAAAGGTGCTCATTCATTTTGGTTAATTGTTATGATGTATGGCAATTGAATTAAAATAAATTTGATGAATGTGATCATTACGGTGAAGTGTTGAAATTTGAAATTAATTATTTTCTATATTACTCAATTCTGGAAAATTTCAATAAGTTAATTATTGTTAAGAGAAAAAACACAAATTTGGCAAGCAAATTCAGAAAAAATAATATCTTCAGCTAAGAGCTAAGCAGACTCTTTATAGTGGTATCAGAGCGGTTTCCTGCCATCCTGTTGGGTTGATAATTTATTGAGCTCACACATTTGTTGGAGTGACCAACACTCTAGCTTTATTTTCAGCCATGGATGAATATAGAAAACCAAGTAAATATGGAAACCAGTTGAGCAGTGTGACACGGGTCAGGAAACAATCAAGTGCCTTAGAAAATGAAATGGAGAAATTGAGGTAAACACAAGAAAGGCTAAAAGCCCAACTTGCAGATTCGGCCACTGTTGACAAGACAGCTAGTTTCATGGTTTCCTTGTTTAGGAAGTCTTCCTCTCGAAGATTGCAAGAAGAGAAACGAGATGTTTTTGCAGGGGAGACATCTAAAGATCTTCATGATGAGTTTTCAGCAGCCATTGATCATTGCGGATATGATCCTATTCTTAGTAGGACAACCACTAGTTCTTCTTGCACACATGATGTTGGAGACTTTTTACAGGGACATGAGGATGTGCCTATCTTGTTGTCAGAGAGTGGTACTGAGTTTCAGCATCTTGAGCCTATTGTTGATGTTGTGGATAGGGTGAGAGTGGAGGATGTTGTAGATACCACTAGGGATTCTGACACCATAGATGATGGTGTTATCTTTGAGGACTGCGAGGAGTATATGAGCTCTAACAACTCTGATGTTTATGACAATAGTCACAATGTGGAGTCCTTGCAGGAGACAGTAGTCTTTCCCTGTATTGAGGATGTGAGCATGGAGCTATCCAGTGATGACACTCATGATGGGAGTGTTGCAGTTGAGTTGGGTGACATAGATTCATGCCACAGTGTAGATGATTCACATAATGACATTGAGTCATGTATGCAGATCGAGTTAGAAGAGGGGTCTCAAATAGACAATGTGGACACTAGCATCACGAATATCTCTAATGATGAGATTGAGGATGATGGGTGTTGTAGTGTTTTTGGTTTTTTATATCAGACCTTGGGTGTGGACTCAACTTTGTCATCCGGTGTTGACGGGTCCCAGGATCTGGATTGTCAGGTGGTTGCTGAGGACGAGGTAGTTGAGGATTGTGATGAGACAGTTGCAACAACAGCTTCCTCAGAGGAAGATGAGGATGAGTCCGATGTCAGTACTCAGTTTGAAGATGTGTGCTTGGATGAAAGTACACAAAGATACGATGATCTTGAGGGGAGTTTGTTGGATGCAGCTTCCTTCCATAGTGTGGACAGTGCAGTTGAGATTGTACATAGGAGGCCTGTTGTGGAGATTCATCATGTGACTAGCCAGTTGAGAGTTGGTGAGAGATATTACTTCTACTCTCAAGCATTTTGATGCCACTCGTCAGCTGTTGGCTGTTTATGGTTGGGTGTGATGGATGATCATAGTGGTGGTTACCGTTCCTTGACAGAGATTCATTCTTTGGGCGAGGCTGTCAGGATTTTGAGACAGGATTATTTACAGTTGGTAGCCGACCAAGATTACCTAGTTGAGTGGGGGAATACGGCATACGAGGCACTGATGGACAGATAGGAGGTGAGTGAACTTACTTAGGAGCTCACAACGACTTCTGAGGCTTTAGAGGGCACTTAGTGGTCTCTTCAGGAGTTGCAGTTGTAGTTGGGAGAGGTGACTCTGAAGTTGGAGCAGATACAGTCTTTACCAACCATAGATCCAGTTCAATTGCATATAGTAGTGGTTGGTGGTGAGTCAGCTTCCACAGTTAGCAGCGATGGATGTGTTGGGGACACAGTTACATCCATCCTTGATACAGTTGTAGTAGTTGCAGATGAAATGAGTACATCAGTAGAGGACAACATAGAGCTTCTTGTTGTATCAAGTCCTCTAGTAGTTAGCACACTGACAGATGATGCAAAACAGGTTATTGAGAGTCCTGATGTGATAGTAGTGGATTCTTTAGAGAGTTGTGTGTCAGTTTCTGACACTACTCCCTCTTCTTCACAGGACTTGGGCAGGGTATCATTTGATTTGGAGACGAGCTTTCATGGGGATTTGTTTCCTTCTGCCGGAAGCAAATCTATTGCTTCATCTCATACAGCTGATAGCGATATGCAGGTGGTAGTGCCACAGTTTCAGAGGGATCAACTGTGGGTTGCAGGGGAGCAGGTTGATGCTTCATATAATTTCTACTGCACAGTCATATATGGAGTATCTGCTTGAGAGTCTGGAATTGCAGGAGGGACCATTTGGAGCTTCTGAGGGTACTCTCATTCGTGGTTCTCACAGTATTCAACTGTTAGTGGGAAACATTGTAGATACCTTGACTACAATGCTTCCCCACAGGGATTTTGTGGTTGGGTTTGCTGAGAGGATTTCCCAGGATCCTACCCAATCAATTGTTTAGAGTCAGAGATTGGAGTCATCTCGTGATTCTCAGATTGTTGCTGATGAGCCTCTATCAGAGATTGGAACATTTCACCATGATTACATAATGAGGAGCGTTCATCATTTCTCTTTTGACCCACTGGTTGAGGACTTGTTTGTGCGTCGGCGTGGGTTGGCTTTAGGGTTATATCATTCTTTTTGGGATGGGTTTACTCCATCTGCAGTTGATGGGGTTAGTTACTGCAAGTTTGCATGGGGGCACTTGTAGGATCAACATATCCATGATGGTTTTGTAGAGGATGGATGGACGACTCCTGTTTGTGGTGTGCTAAGTCCCTCTCCACTGCCTCCAACCGGGTGACTGACTCCACCCGAGCTGCCTCTGCAGCCTCCTAGGTAGTCACATGTCCCTTAGAAACATACTCTGCGTGTCGCCAAGTATAGTAGCCTTCCTTGAAGGCCTACTGGATCTCCCTGATCAAGGTCTCTACTCTACTAGCGACCACAGGCACACCCACAACCCACGCCTCCATCATCTGAACAGTCTCTATAGTTGGCCATCCTCCAGACTCAAAATAGCTCGCAAAAACTCTGGTGCAGTCATGTCTTATAAAGGGGAGCACCCTCTGGAGATCCTCCTCAGCACTCTCCAGAGCCCTCGTCTGTACAACAACTACCCAACGACCACGTGCAACCACGTCCGCCAAGTACGCCTCAACATCCTCTCCAACTGGCTATCTAGGAGACTCAGGAAAAGTTGGGAGTTCCGGCCGTCCTTCCGTTACCCAGGCTGCTGAGTCCACTGTGCTACTCACCAGGGCCGCTGAACGACCTACCAACTCCTCCATCACCATCTCTCCTGGAGGCTGACTCTCTACCAATGGACTCGCTGCCAAAGCACGGGTACCCATGGGGGATGCCTTGCCATCCAACACCACGACCTCTGTGGGGGTATCCCATCTAGGAGAGGGACCCGCCCCCATAGGTGCCAAGGGAGGCATCTGGAAACGTCGTGTGAGCTAAGTAGAGATGACCTCGGTAGGTGTAACACGTGGGGGGTCCTCCAAAACGGCTGCATCAGAATTGTCAAATGCAATAGTGGGGGTAACCGAGGTAACCAAAGCCTCTACATGCATCTCACTACTTCACACCTCTCGGACTCCCGTGCTATCGAACTTCTCCCTACACTCCAATCCTCCAGTCAACTCCTCAGGTCGAGACTCTGCCACCACCTAGAGAACTTCCACCTCTCCTACCTCCTCTGTAGGCGCCGTAGGCTAAGCTACCACCTCTGCAACTTCTGCAGGTCCCATTTCCACTGGCAGCCTCAACTGCCCAAATGCCGGAATATTTGTTGTGGTTACCAACCTTGCTATCGGTGTAGTGAGCGACACTTCTCCTAATCATGGTGGAGTAAATAATACCTGGGTGGGTGCCACCTGTGCTACCTCGTGAGCCACTGAATCAACCTCGCTACTATCCTTTGAGTTGCTAGAAGTTGTTGTCGGCTCTTGTCCAATGTCAATGTTATCAAACTCGTCCGAAACAACTTGCCGCTTCCTCTTCTATCCAGGTGGTGTGTTCCCTCTGTCCAAATGCCTCCATAAGAGAATAGGTGGCGCATGAGGTGCCAGCATGCTTGTTGGCCTAACTTCTAGCAACTCCTCAGGTATTTGGGTCCGTTTGGCTTCCAGGAAGAGCCCTATGGCGTAGTGTGGCATGTAGAATGTCCTATACTGTAATGTCAAAAACTCGTATATGCACTCTGCCAGTAATGACGCCCAGTCATACACCCAGCCATTTAGTATGCCATTCATCAAACTTATTTGTGGAATGGAGATATCAGATGCACGGCTGGAGCCTGTGACCCTACTTTTTATGATGTCCATTATGCACTGCCAATGACCCTTTGCGAAAAAGGATTTCTTGATACGTCTCCCCTTCGATGCCTTGGCGACTGAAGTGAACTCCGCGGGTGTGAGTGCACGAGAAACCAACCGAACCCAGTACTCTTTTGCCTCCTTCGTCATTCTGCGCTGCTTAGTATCAATCTTTTTGCCCTTCGATCTTAGGATGCCAAACACCTGTGTGAAGTCTGCAGCCTTAAAGGAGACGGTGATAGTATGCCCTAGGTAGGGAAAGGTGCTCGTCCTTGAAAAACAATCAAATGCTTTGATCATAGTTCTGAAGGGATCCTCGAAGTCACGAATGCAAAATAAGGGCATCATCATAGCCGAATGTACTTCTTCCTTCTGTAGGCTCCGCTTCATCTCATCCGTGTCTGGAGTTTCTTTCCACCATTTCTGGAAGCCCCATCCATTCAAACCCTCTAATATAACTGTTTGTGCAGTCACTGTTTCCCTCTGGTCTTCCATTTGTGCTCTATCTCTCAATTTCTTCTTTGAACTTGTGCTGGTATCTGCTTTGCCTGCAATCTTCACTCCTGATGGTAGTACCTTTGTTCTCTTGTCACCTGCTTGTAGCTGCATTCTCCAGTTCCCTTTCATTTTCCGTCTATCCATTAACGGTTTTGCTCTTGTAGCTTTGTGCAAACAGTTATAATTGATCCCTTTCCACCTGGTGAAACGGTTAGGTCTTCAATATTTTTTTTTTCTTGGTCTCCATTGTGTGATTTCTTTTGCTATACTAACCACTATGAACTGATTTTTGTTTTATCCCTTTTGACCGTACGTGTTAATCTCCCAATGCTCTTTCCCCAGAATCGTATGGACTTGGCTTTTTGTCCTTCCTTTTGCTTGCCTATGAAATGGTATGGCTTGCCCCCTAATTCGTATGGATTCAATTTTGCTGTCACATGCTACCTGTTTTGGCTTCGTATGGTCTTCCCCAACCGTACACCATACGGATTTGACTTGGCAATGCTTCCCAAACATTGTGCGAATTGTCTTGGCACCGTACGGTCTTTACTTGGGACCGTACAGAGCTCTCCTGCCCGCCTTTGTATGGAACCATACGGAACTCTACCTCATGCCTTCACACGACACTATATAGTCTTTTTTTGTTTGTGTTTAGCAGGTGTCGTTCGGATTTTAAAATGATACTCTTGGTTCTTTTGCCATACGGTCTTTTAGTGCCGTACGACCAAGTGCCGTACGGTGTTAGAATGCACTTTTTTTTCTTTCTTTTTTCGGTTTCCGTACGGTCGTATGGTGTTCTCTCTCTCTCTCTCTCTCAAGTTAGTTGTTTCTTGATTGGCTGGGCCCTTCAGCATGAACTGGGTTGTTGCCTTGTCGCCTTTCATGATATGGTTTTAATTTGGACGCGTTTACTGTCTCCGAGACTTCCTTGCTATCCAGCGTACATAATTTGATTGCTCCATTGTCGCTGATTTGTCAGGCTCGATATGGGCCTAGCCACTTCACTTTAAACTTCCCAGGATTGATTTCATTTTTTCCATTGTGTTTGAGCACCAGTTGGCCACGAGTGAATTGAAATCGCTTGAGGTGTTTATCGTGCCATGCTTTGCGTCTTGTCTGTGCGACCTCGGTGGCCCACTGCGCCATCATGTGTCGTTTGTCCAATTTGTTCAAGTTGTAGAGTCTCACACAGACTCTCCATATGCTTGAGCCTATTTTCTATTGCAATTCTCAGGTTTGGAACCATAATCTCCGTCGGCACCACGGCTTCCTGTCTTGTAAAGAGCCTGGCTGGCTCCTTGCTATTCTTATTATAAATTTCCCGAATTTGCTAGCTCTTTGTTTTATGTTTTGACAAAGTATGAATTTAACATAAAACTCTCGAGAATTAAATTATTAAAATATCAACTTATTCTAACTTCAACATTTCACTGAAACATTCATACTTATTTATTTGCTTATATTTAACACCAGCCAATTAAATATATAAGTGAATTGTGCACCTTAAATTGAATTATGTTTATCTTTAGGATGAAATGCGGCTGTCAGGGGTGATACACAAGTCACCAAAATATGAACGCAGCCTATTGAAATCAAAACGCAGGGCCTCAAGGTAATCACGCAGCCCGACAAAGAAGATGCAGCCACCAAATATGAAATTGCAGCTGATAAAAGACTCCACACAGCCTTAGAGGTTGTCACGTGTCCTTATACTGTCCACACGCAAAACCAAGATGATGATTCGTAACCACCAAATCAATACGCCATCCTCCCAAATAAATACGCAGCTCTTGGATGATTGAAAGCAGCTCGTACAATCTGAAAACACAACCTCTAAGAAGAAACAATAGCCTCGTTTGGACAACAATAACATTCAGATGAAAGTAATCGAAACCCAGCTGTAGCAATCAATGAATTCGATTTACTCTTGCACTAAATTAGTATACAACAGCACCAATTTGCAGCCATGGAAAATCAGAATTTCTTCCACAGATATAATTGCACAATTCACCACCACAAAGATGATTCAAAGTGCATCAGAGAGGAATCAATCCTCAAAACCCTTGTTGAAAGCTCTCAACAAAGAACTTCATTAAAAAAAATAATGTCTTCAAGAATGAATTTCAATTTTCCTTCAAAGCTCTTATAAAAGCATTAAAAGAGTCTAGCTTCTTCAACACACTTTTCACTAAAGAGGCTTCTTGTTCACAATTCAAAATTAGAACATAAAGCTAAGTTATTTATTAAGTTCAACTTAATAAACAACTTATATATCATTAAACCACATTAAATGCTCTAAAATGCATCCAGCTGCTTAGACCTCAGAATTGTCTTCTCTAACCCGCCAAAAATAGCCACTGCCCCAAATTAGACTTACTAAAAATAGTAAATCCGTCACAAAGACCCTCAAAACTCACTGTCAGCTCATGAGGGTCGGGATGATGAACTGACCATGCTTAGTTGCAGGAACCTGCTAAAATGGGGACATTACAGTCCTCCCTTCCCAAGATTGCTTGTCCCGAAGGAATCGCAATCTGGGGTGTTGAAGAATATTCTCAGGTTCCTAGGTGGCATCCTCATCAGGAAGTCCATGCCACTTCACCAGAAACTCTCTAATAATCTGCTGCCGCAAATGCCTCTCCCTGATATCCAAAATAGCCTCAGGGACCAACTCCAATCTGCCCTGATCATCCAAAGGAGGTAATGTAGAAGACGACACAACATGTTGACCCAACGCCTTCTTGAGGCGCGAAACATGGAAAACATTATGAACCCTGTTGTCCAGAGGTAAATCCAGCTCATACGCAACCTCCCCCACACAACGAACTACATGGAAGGGTCCATAATAACGGGGCTTGAGCTTCTCAGCTCCACTCTTCTTGATAGAAGACTGCCTGTAGGGCTGTAACATCAGATAGACCATATCACCCACTTGAAAAGAGCGAGCAATCCTCCTCTGATCAGCGTACTACTTCTGCTGATTCTGAGCTCTCTGAATATTATCCCTTAATGTCCTCATGATATCTTGACCATCCTGCAACATATCACCTACACTAGGCACTCGACTGTCACTGCATAATAAATCCATAAAGCTAGGAGGATCATACCCATACAAGGCCCGAAATGGTGACATCAAACTTAGACAAGGAATTGGTTTTCATCACTAGTATTATATATTCTTCCCTATTTGATTGCCCTGTGAGTTATTAGTGATTTCCTGATCTATTGATCCTAAGCGATGAGATCCTTTTCTCTCTGCCTATATCTTCCTACTTATACCTGTGTGGATGTCTAAAGACATTCTATCAATGGTCGCAACCTCCTTTATTTGCCTGCATTCGTAATCTTTTAATATTTCTTTTGATCCCTTTATCATTTGATTTGTATTTGATATATATTATAATGTCATTTGATTTGTATCTGCATTATGATAGATAATAATATCTGACTTATTATCATATGATAATATTCAATATTTATGTTATATATTTTTACTGATATATATTATAATATTTATATTATAATAACATTTGATTAGCATTTAATTAATAATTTATTTTTATATTTATATTATATTATTATATAAATTTGTCTATACTATAATATTATAATATTCATTCATTATAATATAATATTATTTTATCGAATAATGATTTTTTTGTTCATTTTTTAATTATTAATAATCTAATTATAATTAATTTATTGAATTTAATCTAAAAAATTGCGGGACATCACGGAGTAGAGCGATCACGTCTCCTTGAAGAGGCAGTAAAATCTCCCTTTGATCTCGTAGTATAAAGGGAAGTGAAAGATGAAGTGGTTCTCCAATTCAACCTCCTCGATGCTGCATAGCTGGCTAATCCTATGCACTCTGTCTATCTGATGGTCAGTCGCACACCAAAGACGATGCGAACTCACCCTGAAAGAACCAAGGGGTATCCGTAGGGAATGTGACCAGTGGTGGGATAAGTGGGAAGGCCAGACAATGAGTCCATCCTTCAGCTCCAGGAAATTCTAGAGCTATCCAATGAGGTTGATACTTGATAGAGATGCAGGGATAGTGGATATCATGAATGTCCTTTTTAATGATGGGCATGGAGAAAATAATAAAGAGAATGGTCTAAAAACAGTTAACAATGATTCTTTCTTTCATTTCAATGACACGGGAGGTTTTTGGTTCAAGTGTATCGTCAGTACTTGTTTATTGTTAAGAAACCATTTGAGAGGTGTGGGAATTTATATTTTTGCATGGGCTACTGAGTTGGAACCTTAGAATTCGGTCTAGGACTGAATGTAAACAAGGCATATGAATTTTCTGTAAGCTGCAACAGTGAAATCAAATTGTTAAGCTCAGAATTAGATTACTGTTCCTTGAAATATCAAATTTCCAATAAAGAGAAATATTGTCTTTTAAGTTTATGCATGTTTTGCAAAAGATTTATATTGTTTAAGTCTATGCATGCCTTTTCCATTTCTGTATCAAGAAAAATCTACAACATGAATCTATACAAGCAAATTGTCATATGAATTATAACAAATGGAAAAAGTTAAAATTTGAGGCAATATTCCCTTGAGGATATGCCAGAATATTATTTCATGGTTATTGCGAGCTTTGTATTCTGGTCTTTATTGATCTAGGTTTTGTAGCTTTATACTATACAAGCATGGATCTTTGTTGGAGCACTTTTATTCCGTACATATTGATCATCCTTCAGTACCCACATGGATTGCCACATATCTTTATAGTCATCTACAATACAATTGCCGAGTTTAAAACTTTCTGTTAACGTTCCCTACAAAGGTGTTACAAGATTGAAATGAATGCAATATGAAGATTTAATCTGTAATGGTGTCTTTGGATTTTTTTAACAGCTAGAATTTATTATTTATTCAATTACTTCCAACAATTAATTCAAAATATTTTTATTTTTTATTTTTCTTTTCTTTAGTTTGTATATGTGGTGAAAGATAATTTGTAAATTAATATTATGAAAATTCAATGATACTACTGCTGCCAGGTTGTCGGAGCTTGCTGGTATTTATTTGCACTGGATCGGATGGTTACGTGTTGGAAAGAAGCATGCGAGCCTGATAATAATTGTATTATGGATTATATATACTGTGGAAATAAAGTTGATGATGGTTTCAACATTTGGCGCGAGACTGGCCTACAAGAGCTCATTTCTAATTGTACTGTAAATAGTGCTGGTTCATCATCATTCAACTATGGAATATACACTTTTGGCCTTCGTTTAGGGGTTCTTGCATCAAGGAAGTTTGTACAGAAATATTTCTTCTGCTTCTTCTGGGGCCTCCAACAACTAAGGTGAGTTGCAACTATTAATATGACTTTGCTGCTAGACACTTCCTCAATTTTTTTGACTGCCTGCAAATTTACTGTCTATTTTCTGGAATCATTATGGTGCCTTTCCATTGTAGGCCATGTTATTGTGCTCTGATCTTGTGGGTTTATCTTTCTCTTTTGTGGGAATTTCACTGTGCTACATTTAATTCATATTTGGAACTTGCAGGATTTTAAACAAAGTCTAGCCTCATTAATGTTTTACAGTTTCTTAAGCCAGTACTTTATTTTCTGTATTGCACTCATTATAGGCTTTTAAAACTCATTCATAACATCTCTTCATTGTAGCACAAAGAGGTGACATTTATTGACCTTTGGTTGTTGACATTTATATGCTCAACTATAAATTGTCTGTGATATTACTGAGTGTTGGTAAACAGATTTGTCACTGTGACTGTTTCCTTAAAACTCGCCTTGTTTGTCATGTGAGCAGTGACAACTGTGCCAACAGTTGGAGAGATTGCAATTAGATCACAATCAGATTGCAATCTTCCTTTGCATTTGAGAGGGGCACCTCCCTCGTATGATGGGTTTTTTGGATTTTTGCGTACTTTTAACCAGAAAGTACAAAAAGGACAAGAACAAAACTAGAAAGAGATGAACAAAAGAAACCTCAGTAGTAGACATACGAATATCAACTGAGATTACACAACAAAGAACAATTGTGAGGGTTTTAGCACACAATGCAATGATGGTGAAAGAAGCACAGCGAACCTCAACATACGAAGAGATAAGTTATACTAGCACATCCAAATCAAGGTACCAAGATATGAGTGTGTTTCATTACATCAAATACATAGATTGTCAATTCTTTATTTATATGCCTAAAAAAGTTACCAATTTAACAAACGAGAAGTCAGCAATGATAATACATGAGTACATTTAGAACACATGAACTAAAATGCATCATTTGTTAACTTTTGGAATTATACAATCCCAAAATCCTTTCTATGCCCTTTCTATGCATACTGCGAATTTGACAGTTTCTCCAGAGTTTTCCCTCTTTAATAGTTCCCCCCCATTTATAATAGAAACAACCTTGTATTTATAGGGTTCTTTAGGTAACCACTTTATAACTACCTGATAACTACTTTTTGACTACCTTTTTGAAAGACAATGGTTTTCAAAATCGTAAACCTTATTTGGTTATGATTTTTATCACTTTTCACAAAATAGGGTTTATTTTCTAACCTTAGTTACAATAGTGACAAAAGTCACCATTTCCAAAAAGGTAACTTAAAACCTATAATTCTAAAGAAAGAACCAGTTATTGGTTTTGTCAAGATGACCATTATATTTTCTTTCAATGCATGAATCATGCATTCTGACTACATTTTGACTTTCAATTACATGTGCTTCAATTGTATCTAATAACCATCTTTTCCTTTTGTAGAACTTGCCATCCTTGTCAAGTGTTTTGCCGTCTCTTTAGTTAATCTCTAACTCTTCAAAATTCCTTTGTCATAACATGAAATGAGAAGAAAAAGGAACTTTGCACATTCAAAAAGAACCCATCCAGTAAAATGATGCTAGCACTATCATCGATACAGATGTCATGCTTCTCCATAATATAACAGCTTAAAAGGATTCTCATACTGACCCAACTACAACACCTTCAAAATCTACAATATTGACGAGTCCTTCCAACCCACCCATAATTGATTCTATAAGAGACTCCACATATGAAACTACATCTTTGCTTATTTTTATAACCTCTTCAAGCACGTTAACAGCGACATTATCTGGAAAACTACTAGGAATGGAAAGCCATTTGCAGCAGTGTTGTGCTCGCCCCTGTGGTCCAAACACGGTGTTTCGGAAAACAACAGTAAGATGTCGGCGATAGTAGTAGAGTTGTTTAAGACAAGCATGTCTAGACAATTGATCTTCAATTTTATCAACACTCTTGGACAAAACATAGTCTACATTTCCTTCAGACACAAAACCTTCCTTGCCAGTAGAAATTGTGGCCTTCTCCAAGTGTCTGATATTTATTGGTGATCTAGATAATGTGATAACCATCAATACATGTTAGCACTTTAAGTTGTCATTAGTGTAAATCTCAAACACCATTCCCACCGGTAAAGGTTCACCGGTCACTCACGTTACTCTAAATGCACCGGTAGACTAGAAACAAAGTGTATGCACTGGTAGATTAAACAGAGGGGATACACCGGTAGACCGAACTAAGAACATTGTACCGGTCTTCTATTGCATACAGGGATGAACCAAGTATGTGTATGCCGGTCAAAATTGCATAAAGATAGGCACCGATTCTGCGGAGCAGTTTGAGTTAAAACCGGAATATGTGGAGCATCCACTGCTCAAAAGTGGAGTTAGCTTTTTAACAGGAGTTAGCTTTATTTCTACAGACGTTTTCAAGGTAAACTCCAGATCGGAACGCAAAGCTTTTTGCTAGTTGCATGATTTAATGTTGAGTTTACAGCCTGATGGTTCTACAAGTTGCATGATTTAATGTTGAGTTTACAACCTGACGGTTCTACAAGTTAAGGGTTTCATTAAGGTGAACTCTTGTATAAATACAGGTCATAGGATGCAAGAAAATGTGTTGTTGAAAGTTGCTGAATAGAGAAAGCAAAGAAGAGAGAGATTATAGTCACCAGAGGTGAAAGACAAAGAGGCAGAAAAGATTCAGCAGCTAGGCAAACCGGGGAAGAGATCAACAGGTATGATCTAATCAGACAATCAGTGTCATATAAGATCATTGCTTTTATAAGGTGTGAAAGCAAATTGAAATCCCTCTATCAGGGTGAACCCTAATCGGTTCTTTGTAAAAATCCCTTAATCGGGTAACATCTTTGTTGATATTGAAAGTCCTCTAACCAGGCAACTCCTGACAGAGTTAAGATCTTAACCGATCGTCTACCAAATCTCTTAACCAGCTAGCACCTTCACCAGTGCATTGTAAGCTCCTAACAGGGTGCCTTCATTCTGTAGTAGTGAAGTTGCGAGCTCTGTCTCACCGTGGTTTTTTCCTTCTAACCGAGGGTTTCCACATATACATCTTGTGTTGATCTCTGTGTTTCTATTTATGCTTATGAATGATTGTTTATACTTTGCTTATCAAGGAAGAATAATTGAACAAGTGTTGAATTGTAATAGAAACAAGTATTTACTGATTCACCCCCCCTCTCAGTAACCGGTTAGTAATAACAATACAAACATCCAGTCCTTTCGGAAATCAGAAGGGTCAACAATCTGTGGAAAACTTTTCACCTTGAGGTGTTGGCAATTTCTCTCTAGACAGTTAAGAATTTGTTTTTGTTAAGATACTAAGATCAAATGTGATGTATTTTTAATTCTATTTTTATATTAGACTGTGTATTTGAAATATATATATTATTCTGTATATATAAATCTGCACTTGGAAGAACACTACTTTTCATTTCTGTATCTTCCAAATTCAGATTTCTCTGAATATAAATATCCAAATAAGAGAACATATCTCATGGAGAGACATGCCTCTACGAATGTAGAGACATGTCTCTACATGAGACATGTCCTTTAACTGCTGCAGGAGATACCGTTGCATAACACATGTTAGAGGCGTTGTTTAATACGAAGGTTATCGCAGAGTATCATATGGGTTACGGTACGTATTACGTATCGTAACACATGTGTGTTACGATGCCTCTTATACAAGTTGCACGATAAGTATCGTGATCTCCAATGATATATATATATCGGTCGATAACTCAATCAATATTTTATGTATTATTATTATTATTATCATATATATATAATTAGGATATATATATAACTCAATTATATATTGAATAAAGGTGGAATGGATCCACCATTATAAGGGGGGTAATTATGTGTGTATGGGGTTGAATAGTGGTAGATAAGATAATATGATATGCAAAGAGAGAATATAGGATCTATCCTTAATCCAAATTCCCAATAGGAGAGATCCAAATGGATTAATCACAAAGAAGTGATCAATGCACAATTGAATCAAACAATGGAGAACATAAAGAAAGGAGGAAATTGTATAATTCTACTATTGAAAGTATGTACTTGAAATCTTAAATGAATAGAAGGCAAATACTAACCTCAAAATAGGGAGAATCTGGAAAATGTTGATTTCTGATGTTTGTGCACAGTTTCGAGAAATTCTGCAATTTGCTCCGTACTGGAAATGCCGAGCCAGAGAGAACCCATAAAACTTGTCTTTTTGGAAGTAAGTCGTCCTTGACCCAGATAGCGGGGCAAGGTCTTACCCCGAGATAGGATCCTACCCCTCACAGAAGATCATCTTCGAGGGAAATTCTGTTCGTGTAGCTTGGAAGTTTGCCGAAAAGGGTATTTGGATCTGCACTTCAATTCGCTGTTCTGTACCTGTACCTACAAGAAAAATAGTTTTTGTTGTTTGGATGGGGGGTTTGCCTTGGTTAAAACCCAATTTAGGAATTAACCTTGAAATTGAATTGAAATTGCAAAATGTATAAACAAAGTAAATGAAACTATTCACCTTGCTTATGTTGAAGTCCTTGTGGAGGATTTGAATCCTTGAATCCACAAGTAGGGATGCTGCAAATGAATGTAGAAATATGTAGGATGTCTCAAATTAATGGCATTAGATCTTCAACACCAATCTTGAATGTATCTTTGCATAGGCAGAGGCTTGGATGAATGTGGATGGAGAAATCTTCAAGGGGGCTCCAAAGAGATTGAATCCTTCAATAGCTAACAATGGATCTCCTTGATGAATGTTTGAATACTTGAATGCTTGAATGCTTGAAGATGAATGAATGCTTGCTTGCTTTCTTTCTCCTTCTTGCTTGCTTGATTGCGAATGCTTATGAAAATCGGATGCAATTGCTTGATTGTGGATGTTCTCACAAAAACTTGATGGAGAAAATGAGAGGAGTGCTTCCTTTTATAGTGATCTAGGGCACAAACTCCTAGAGAAGGCCGACATTGGAGACTTAAATCCCAATTAACCTGAACCCCTAGAAATGGACCTAGATTAAATGCAATTTAAGAGTTTACCATTCTGAAACCCGAAACAGCCAATCTGGAAGCGGGAAAATAAAGTTTTCCGAAACCCGACATCCCGAAACTTCCGGAATTTGAAAATTGGACCTGGGATCAAGGATGAGGTAGTCTTTGCCCTATGTCAGGGACGAGGTCATCCTTGACCCATCAGGTCATCTTTGACCCAGAAAGTCAAGATCTTCAGATTTTCAGAAAAAGTTGCCAGAAATGAGGTTGAAAACAGGGAGAGAGAAGCAGAATAGGGGGAAAACAGCCAAATCCATGCAAAGACCCAATCAAGGCGCTTGACATAACCCAAGACCACTTACTCGGAGGGCTAAACGCTCTTATCATGGAAGTGCTTCCATTTTAAGATGATACATTAAGCCCCCAGTTTAGCAAGAGTATGGACTCGATGCAAACTCTTGGTAAAGGAGATCATAATGAAAACATAGTCTTATTAAAATCAATGGGACAAACAAATCCTCAAGCCCCCAGGGACTCAAGTCTTTATCAACTCCAAGATCACACTAAGAGAGACATCTCTAGAAAAGAGAGAGAAGAGGGTGCGATTATCTCGCCCAATGAGAACTTATGTCCCATGGTGAACCACACAAGGAAACAACGCAACTGGAAAGATGCAATTGTGTTAGCATTAGTGTCTTTCACAAACTCCCATTCACACCGGTAGAGGATCATCGGTTACATTACTTATAAGACACTGGTAGACTATGAGCGGGTACATGCACTGGTCAACAATACATTGGTAGACCGAGTCAGGTAAAGCAGTACCGGTCTTGTGATGAATACAAGGACATACCGGTTATAAGGGTATACTAGTCAAACTGCTAGTAAGAACTGATCCGGGTTTTATGGATTAGTTTGAGTTAAAAACCGGATTATACGGGATATCCACCGCTTGTAAGTAGAGTTAACTTTTTAACAGGAGTTAGCTTTATTTCTACGGATATCTTGCAAGGTAAACTCCAGATCACAACGCATAGCTTTTTGCTAGTTACATGATTTTTCGCTGAGTTTATAGCCTGGCGGTTCTATAAGCTAAGGGTTTCATGACAGTGAACTCCTGTATAAATATTGGTCATAGGACACAAGAAAGGTTGTTGTTGATTACTGGTGAATTGCATAGAGTAGACGAGAGACATCTTCTGAGAGAAGAGCTACAGAGATAGAGGTAGTAGAGATCAATAGCCAGGCAAACTGGGAAAGGGGTATGATCTAATGAGACATTTAATGTCATATCAGATCATTGCTTTTATCAGTAGTGAAAGCAAATTGAAATCCCTTTATTAGGGTGGACCTAAGCGATTCATTGTAAAAATACCCTAACAAGGTAACATCCTTTGTGGTGTTCAAAGTCTTGTAACCTAGCGGCTCTTAACAGGGTTCAGATCTTAACAAATCTTTTGTAAAATCCCTTTACCGGGTAGCACCTTAACTTGTGCTTTGTAAGCTCCTAACAGGGCGCCTTCATTCTGCTGAAGTGAAGTTGTGAGCTCTGTCTCACCGTGGTTTTTCCCTTCTAACCGAGGGTTTCCACGTATATATCGGGTGTTGATCTGTGTACTTTTATGCTTGCTTATGGTTGATTGTTTTAGAAAAGTATTGTTCATAACAATTGTTAATAGGTAAAAGAAAGCTATTACTGATTCACCCCTCCCCTCTCAGTAACCGGTCGGTACTAACAATTGGTATTAGAGCCCCAGGCTCTCTTTTTTAAAGCCTTACAGCTTGAGAAAAAGATCGTGGAGGGTTACCGGTATCAGAAACAACTAGAGGAAGCCAACGACATCATTTCCTCTCTGGAGAGTAGACTAAGGAGATCACTTGCAAAGAGAAAGGAGCTGGCTCTACAATTGAATGAGAGCAATGAAACCATTGATGAACTCTCCGGGCAAAGTGGATCTGATGAAGCTGAGGAGGCAGTGTCTGAACTCATGGAAAAGAATCAAATCCTGACCGATTAGATCTCCAACCTTAAGAGAGAACAAGAGGACAACGCCTTGAGGATGGCTGAACTGATTGAGAAAAAGAGAAAAGCCGAAGACGAAAGGAACTCAGCAGTCAAGTCTTTTGCTGCCTTTGAGAAAGCAAGGGACTAGGTAGTGGAAGCTATAGGGACAAATCAACTCATCATTCTACAACTTCAAGAGGACATGCAAAGTGTCACCCAAGAAAATGCCCACATGCAGAAAGGCTGGCATGACAGGAATGAGGCATGCAATAGACAATCGTTAGAACTGTAACAACTGATGGAACAAATGAACGAACTTGAAGAAACAAATAAAATTCTGAGAAGATACAATGAAAGTTCGGTCAAACTTGATGAGCAACTTAAAACTCAAAGGAAGCATAAAGATCAGACCGCTCTTGGATTCATCGGTGAAGTCACCAAAGAGAACGGTAAGTTATTTGGTGCCAAGTCAAACAAGAAGGGCAAGAGAAAGACGCTAGCACAAAAAGGTAAGAAAACCTTTAACACATCCTGTAAGCATTGTGGAAAACTGGGTCATAAAACCAATGACTGCAGAAATGCACCGGTAAGAACCAACAATAGTTACTGTAAGAACTATTACAAAAATGGCCACAACACCAATGAGTGCTGGTCCAGCCTTGTATCCATGTCTTGTAGAAGCAGGGGAAGCTTCAAAGGCTACTGCTATGCATGCAACAAGTTTGGACACAAGGCTGAATAACGCAGATTAAAGACAATGAGATTTAGATCCCCTAAGCTTGTATTCACCAAGAGAAGAAAAAATTGAAGTATATCCAACTGTACACTGTGGAAGAAACAGTCACAATGACTCTTGGAACAAATCACCTAACCCAAGAAGGGAAAACCCATGGAAGGTGACCGGGATAGTCTGCTATCACTGCAACAAAGTTGGACATCGAGCCAAAGATTGCAGGAACAAGCGTTCTAATAAAAAGAAGGAACCGGTCAAGCCAGAAGAGAAGATCAACAAGGAAGAGAAGATTGAGAAAACAGTCAGACATATTTGGTCCAAAAAGGAATCAAAGAGCTCTGCTGAGGAGAAGACAGAGGAAGGATCATCATCTGCCGATGGTGATATCTCTTCAACAAATTAAGCCATAAAGGCGTAGAGGGAACTGGTAGATCCACTACCGTTCCCGGTATGACTGGTGAGAGTTAGACTCATTCAGTCTACAGGACAACCGGTAAGGCAAGTTATACTTACCAGTTGAGAAAAACGGAAAGTAAAGTTAGGTAAGGCATTTATTACTGTAGCCGTTTAACGAATAGTTACCGTTTGGTAATTACCATTATAACCTATCCCTATAAAAGGAAGGAAGATTATTCACAAATTTTCGCTTTGCTTATTGTATTATTTACGAATTCTTGTGTTAAGTTTTATTCTTGCGCTTTGATCACTGAGAATCACTGTTTGCGAAACCGATCCAAGCTACTTTCTGCAAGTTACCAGTTAGCAAGAATGGCTTCATCATCTACTAACATAGAGCTGATCAAGGGAAATAAAATGGATCGACTTGCATATGATATCGCGACAATTCAGAACAGAGAAAATGACATGGCAGGGGCGCTCTCGTCTGTACCCAAAGGAGTCCCCTTAACCGAAGACGTTGCAACCTTCATTCACGCTAAACAGGAAGAATTGGGTGAGACGTACATTCAAGGCGAATACGTATCACTGTGTGAAGAAGGGAAGCTTTCGGATAAGTATGCCAAGCTGAGATCATCTGGACTTGTCAATGGAGTGTACTATCCGTCCATCTTCCATAAAGACATAACTCGACTTGTTCTCAATTGTCTTCATGAACCAGGTTTCTGGCTCAACAGAGGCATATGTATTCCTATCACCAAAGATGATTTGCATAGGGTGACTGGATACAACAACCGAGGGCAAGCTCTAACCCTAAGGACCATTGCCAATGCCGTGGTCAATAAATTAACTAAGTCTAAGCTTGATGGTCGACTTATGACCGTAAATGACATTGAGGATGATGGAGTCCGGTTTGCGTCTGATGTACTTGGCTACAAGATCTACCAGTCAAGCAATTTAAATAGCATACCGGGTGGTGCAATTCATGCTGCATACCGCATAATGCACGACAATGCCCAATACGACATTTGTGCAATGCATAAAAGTCAAATATTTGAAAATATGAAGAAGCTCGGAGTCGTAAGGAAGAAATCAATGAAGTACGGGACCTTGCTGGTATGTCTCTACTTGTACTACTCTAACTTTTTCCCTGGAGCCGGAAAAGTTGTATGGAAAACCGATAGACTGGTTATGCATCAAATCATAGAGATGGCCAATCGACTGGGAGACAAGTTAAGAAGTGCGATGACTGAACACTTCGAAGGATTTCAATTAAAAATGCATGCAAGAGAAAGAGTGCCGTCAACCATTGTTGACCAGTACAAGAACGACATATGCTTTCTAGTTACCACCGATAATTGCATCATTCAAGTAGTGGAACCAAAAGAAGTATATGCTTCTGAGCTAGGGTATGAGATCTCTGCCAAGACTGCCAAAGCTTATGCTAATGCCCTCAATAGTGCAAATTTGGACCCCTCTGCAAACTAGTTCGGAACATGTGATGCGATTGAAGAAAATCTGAAAAAGTAGGCAGAAATCAAAATTGTCTACACCAAAGGGACCCCCCACACCGAAGAAGAAATCGTCAACAGAACAACCCAAGTCTTGAGGGAAGAAAGCAGAACCAGTATCAAGTAACCAAGAGACTGATCAAGAAGAAACAGAGACCGAGGAAACAGTTCCTCTGATTAGGAAGAAGAAAATTGGAAAACTGGTAAAAGAGAATCCAACAAGAAAGGCCAGCCTCACCATTGATGAATATGTGGCACTGTTGAAAGAAACCGGGGAAATGAGTTCGATAAACAGTAGATATTCACTTTGTAATGAAGAAGATAGGAGAAAGATTGAAGAAGCAGTTGTGTATTGTGTTCACAAGTTCAACCTGCATCCCATTGAACTTATCAAATTTCTACCGGAGGATCTCTTACAAATTCTTGAAGCCAGATGGGAAGCTTCAATGAACAGTGAAAAGGAGCTGAGAATACGAGCTCTTCTAGAAGTACTGAACCAACTCACTCTAGAAGAAGCCACAGAACAAGCTCAACTTCATCAGCAAACCTTCTCAACTAAAAGAAGGATCAGTCTCATGCTTGTTGGACAAGCTGACAAAGTACATGATGGAGTAGTGCTGTGGACTCAACTACTTCAAACCCAGCTGAAAGCAGAAGAAGCAACCATGAAGCTAGATACACCATATAGAGTTGCCGAGATATTAAACAGGTATGAGAGTCAGGTTTATAAAGTAACTCTGGACTACTGGAACAAATATGACTTCAAGGCATTAGAAAAACTAGGTCCTCAGGATCAAACTGAATGTATGGCAGCACCATCGGTCGGACTCACATCTGCTGAAGAGTCTGCACTGGAATTGAAAAAGATCAGAAAGAAGAGTTCAGAGTTGGTGAACATGTAAATGTTGAACAAGAGCTTGAGAATGATATACCCTTAGGAGAATTTCATACTGCTGAGGTGCAACAACAAGAAGAAGTCCTACAGGAAGAACAAGAACAACATGCTGTAGTCAATAAGCAACCAGAAGAAGAAGGTCAGATCCAGGAAGAACCACCTGCAGAGCCTGTTCTACCTGGCGCAGAGGCTCGACCGGGCACTGACAAGCTCAAGGAACAAGAGGAAGAAAACCCAGTGCACACTGAGGAAGTTGAACCAGAGATCAAAGCTCATCCATAAATTAAAGACAATAAGGGACAAGAAGAAGAAATTCTAGTTCACACCGAGCAAACTCAACTGAAGCAAGAACAAGGAGACATACCGGGTTCCTCATCCAAGAGAAAGTTGTCATTTGCCAAGGAGAAGGAAGCTAAGAAGAACAAAGTCACCGATTGTTGGCTAAAAATTTTGTAAGCCGCTAGGACTACACCTTACAAAATTGTAACTTTAGGCAATATCTCATGAGATAAATCTCTCCTCTCAGCAATAGGGGAGGCTCCCTTCTTACCATAGGTGGCTTCAATAAGAACTTAACTGAAATTAAAAAAAGGCGGTTCTCTTAATCGATTCCTCTTTTTTCAGGAATGATTTGCATACAATTACAACTTTCCAACTTAACAAAAAGTGCCTTATTGCTACAATAATACCCGTGACCCTGGAGTTGATGTAAGAACAATACCAGGGGCAGCAGCTTTCTTTTTATATTTAGTGAAACAAAAATAGGAACCCAAAGTCTTCTGCGCTTGTCTCGTGAGGATTTAAGCAAAATAACCAGTAAGGCACAAAGTCTCTTACTAGATATTCTCAAATTTAATAAAAACACTTACAACTGAAGCCCAAAGTCTTCAGCTCTAAGTAATTGCAGCCACTACTATCTATCACAATTTGTCCTTCTGCAGCACAAAGTCTTCAAAAGTTCAAATTGGCTCTGAATGCAACAGGTAGCTCAAAGTCTACGCAATTGAATCCAAATCCCTGTTGAATCAAAGCATAAAAACTCACAATCAACTCAAGAAAATGTCGTCACATAACAGTTTGAATTGGCACAAAGTCTCAAAACAATCTGCCTCTTTTATTGAAAGCAATCTGATTTACATCCAAGCACAAAGTCTTAGAGTGCACAATACAAATTGACAGAATTTTCTTGCCTTGCCAAAAGATGATTTTTTACAGTTTGCTCCCTCCTTTATATAGGAAAAGAGGAGAGAGAAAGGTGGAGAGAAAAGAGGAAAATCCTTAACCACCTTGACTTATTCCCTAACTAACTAACTAATTTTGACTTTTTCAAAGTTGTATGCCTAATGCACTTGCAACCTGATTACATGTTACAATTTTGCACGTGATACTATGACATGCAATCACATATGTCAAACACAAATTACAAAGACATGATGAAATATTCTAAGTGCCTGACAAGACACAACACCTATTACATCATCCTTCGTTTGTCTTCATGCTGCTACAGGATGCGCGGTGATTGATATGCTTTAGTTCGGCGAAAGGATCTGGAACAGGAACCTGCATCCTTGGTTGTCTCTTGAGAAGTACATTTGTTTCTTTCCATCTTTGCCTTGAAAGGATTCTTTCTGATTGTAGTCTTTCAAACCTTTCTGGGGAGAAAGATCCGATCTTCTTATCTAGCTTTTGCTCTAATTTTGATTTATTTGATTCCCTTGAAGTTGAATTTCTCTTAAAGGTGGCGTTTGAGCTCTCCTATGGGCTTCCCTTTCTCTTTGTATTCTTTCCCTTTGCTCACGTTCCAATCTTTCTCTAAGCCTCCTTTCAATTCTTTGTCTTTCTTTTTCAAATTCAATACCAACTTCCTCCTCTTCCTCCAAGATGGCCCGAGCAACTGAATAGTGTGCATCGTCTTCTCTTTGATTCCAAATGAAAGCCCCTAAGTCTGAAATGATATCTTCCTGCCTTACATTTATATCAAAGCCTAGTTGCACAACTGGATAGTCAGCATAGGAAGGCAACACCATCTTAGATCATTCTCACGTTTGAAACTTTCTTAATTCTCCCTTTCAATCCTTGGGGCCTTTACTTCTTCCTCATCTGGTGTTAGCTAGAGATTCTCCTGACATAGCAATATGATATGCCTGAGTAATTGTGTCATGAAGTTTCCACAAGGTAAGAACGTCTTCAAGTGATGGATTCATTGCATGATTTTGAATGCACAAGAAATGAGGTTGGGGTATTGTATGTGGATGGAATACAAAACCAAAACAGAAGAACAAACGGATTTGAGTTTGTGTGGTGAGAAAAACCATAACGGGTTTTTCAAGGGGGTATTACATATGAAAGAACAAGCATTAGGTGAGAAAATGAAGCATGGATGGGTCCATTGCACGATCTTTGATGTACAAGGATTTTGGAAGACTATGGACACGGCATATGGCTGGAAAACTTTAGGACAGCGAAGAGGTGAATGGACTTTAGCTTAAAAACTATAAAGAAGACCCAAAAACGGGTTTCGTGGAGGTGTTTACATATGTGGACAGCAAGAAATATGTAGTGAATGGATAATGGATGAATGGAAGGATGGCATTTCATGAAAAAGTGTCAAATTAACCACCATTATGAGTTTGACGTCATATGGTGATGGTAGGGACAGTGGTTTGATGCAAGTGAATTTGGAAAATAGCACATGAATAACTTGCATTTGTCTTTTCTTCTTCATAGGACGGGGTTTTTAATCGCGACTGCACATGCAAGAAAGATGAAGTTCTTGCACATGCATCTTTGAGAATTGAGAATGGAAGTAGAAGAATTATATATTCTATCACATGTAAATCAAAATTGCAAGCTTTACATGTAGAATAAATAAATTTAGAAGAAAAACAAGAAAAACAACAAGGAAAAAATTTACCTCAATCTCCAAGATAAATCCAATTGATTCCCGGATTTAGAAAAGATTGGATAGAAAGAGTATAAATAGATCATTTTCCTAGTCTTTCTCCCTCAAAATTGGATAGTCAATGATCATATACAGCCAAATGGGAAAGATTGAGAAGAAAAATGCCAAGAAATAGCAACCGGTTGACTATTTCTCTTGCTTATGCAATGAGAAAGAAAAACGGTGTCTAGAGCATAAATCCGATAAAAAATGATAAAATAAATCAATAAAAAGAATGAATAACTCATCAAAATCAGTTCTAGAGTTGAGTGAATGATTTTAGATGCTCAAATCTTCCAAACATGAGGCGTTTTTGAAGAAAAATGATCAAGAAGTGGACTGTTTTTATCAAAATACATGTGCTGTACATTACAAACAGCATATGCAATGCATATAAAAATTGACGTCTTCCTTTGCATATTAAAAACGTTGTTTTTAACATTCATTACATATGCTGAATGAAGTTGATCTCAAAGCATATGTAATGACCATAAAAATCGATGTCAATAACATGAGAGTTAAAAATGCTGTTTTTAAAATGCATTACATATATGCATATAATTGATTTTAAGACAATGCAATGGTAAGAGAAATTGACGTTAATGTATGGAAGTTAAAAATGTTGTTTTTAAGTTTCATTACTTATGCACTTTGAGTTTGAAAGCATATGCATATATGCTGGAAATCGACACCCTTTCTTGGATATTAAGAACGTCAAAAACAAAAGGCATTACATATATGTAATAGCCTCAAAAATTGACGCCCTTTGCAAAAATGTTATTTGGAAAAGACATTACATATGCATATAATCATTTTCAAAGTATATGCAATAGCATGAAAAAAACAACGTCAATACATATGCATTTAAAAATGTAAAAAAAAGGGAAGGATAGCATATGTTTTCAACTTAAAAATCGACGTCCTTTGCATATGCATTAAAATGTTAATTTTAAATGTCTTTACACATATGTTAAGACCTCTCAAATCAACGTCAATAACATGGGAGTTAAAAACGTTAATTTTAAATGACATTACACATATGTAATGGCCTTAAAATTCGACGCCCTTCACATATGCATAATAACATTTGTTTTAATGTTGAGTGTATATGCAAAGACTTCGAAATTTAACGTATAGGGAAGGTTAAAAATGTCTTTTACATATAGCCTTTACACATATTAAAAACATATGTAATAGCTATTGAAAATCATGTAATAAGGGAAGAATATTTATTTTTAATATATTAACATGCAAAGAACACGTAATACATTAAAAATTTAACACCAAGGGAAGAGAAACAATAAAGAAATGAATACGTTCTTTTGAAAAACATATACATATCCTTATAAATATGACTTTTATGGAGAAAAAGCCACCGGGGAAGTTAAAATACGTCATTTTAAATATGAAGTTGCATATAAAAACAACACTTAACAAGGATTAAATACGCTCTTTAGAGATCCGACTGCATATGTTTGAAAATACATAGAATACACATTCAGTCGTTGATAAAAACAACGTATTTAATATGAAAAAGACTTAGAAGTGAGGTTTTAAAAGTGTTTTGCATATTGATGATATGTAGTGAAGAATAAAAACCACACCTTTAATACTTAAGTCTTTTAATTTGAATTAATTTAATATAACTATAGTATTTTAATCAAGTAACATAAAATCAGATTATTTAAAAGCTAATTTTATGAAAACATTAAAAACTATAATCAAATCAACTCGGAATGAGTTGAAATTTGAAAATGAATTATAAAATCTATTAAATGTCTCAAATGTAATTCAAATTCGTGCAATTGACTTCAAAAACCCCACCTTTAATGGATTTTTAAAGAATATGCAGTTTGACGTCTAAGTTAGCTCGAAACGAGCGTATTTCAGAGGGCTTTCGACTCGAGGGAAAAACAAGATCAAAAAACAAATGGGAAGAACGAAAAGAACACATGAACTTGTGTTTATAAGAGCTTTTCAGGGATAACGAATCACTTTTTACATCACTTCAAAACGTTCAAAACATAGAGGATACTCCTACAGATTGATAAGAAAAATTCGTAGGGTTGTCACAATTTTGTAAACTCAAAATTGAGGACAACACCGATACAGTGGTTGACATCACAAAGTTGTCAACTAAGCAGCTCAAAGAGTTGACCAAAAAAAAATAGGACATGGTCCTAACCACTGTAAAGAACATTCTGTGCAACTTCGTCCCTGATGTTGACATAGATGACGATGAACCGGTCATCGATCAGCTAGAAGTTTTAGGACAGGCAGTCGGTGAGGATCTCAGGGATCCGGAAACAGTGGCAATCGACCACTACGAGAAGAAAAGAGTGGAAATACTCCACAAACAGGTTGAAGAAATCAAGGCAAATGTAGCAACCAACCTGAGAAATCTACAACAGCAACTACGTGATGCAGGAAGATTAATGCACAGAACTTCAAACTTTGATGTGTTTTTGCAAGATCTGAAAGAAAAATCTGCAAAGACCTCAGAGGAAATTAAAGCCCTATAATCTTAGTTTGATATCAAGAACAAAACTGCACTTTTCAGCAGAGAAATCACAAGTTTAACTTTAATATTGAGAAAAATTGTTGAAGAGAAAAATAAGAGAATCCACGACTGCACTTTCTACAACAGAGAAATCACAAGTTTAACTTTAATATTGAGAAAAATTGCTGAAGAGAAAAATAAGAGAATCCACGATATTATTGGATTTCAGATGTTCTTAGCACCATCATTTGACATCTTGAACTAAACAACAAGTTCTACAGAAGCTCTCCTCAATGAAATAGCCTACAAAACTGTAGAAGATATGGAGAATATCATTGTTTCTCTGAACGCAGCCCAAAAGAATATAAAATATGTAAAAGGTCAATGGGCACCATTCCTGCATTCTGCAAATGCCCTATATAAGGATATCTTCACCAAGCTTCAACAGTGAAGAAAAGCATTACCCTTTGTCCTATGGAGCAAAAAAGGGGAAGATGAAAGCACATAAATTGAGAGAACAGAAAAGAAAGCAGTGCAAGTGCATATGAGTGCATGTGTCAGAAAGCGGAACACTCAGACAGGGGAAGTCCGAAACAGGGGAAGTGTTCTACAGACAAAAGCGTAGTCTGCATCCGCAAAGAACACGGTATACGCTGCACCAGAATGTGAGTATGGTTTGTATATAGTTTTGTTTTTGCCACCAATGACAAAGGGGAAGATTGTTAGCAATTTAAGTTGTCATTAGTGTCTTTCACAAACTCCCATTCACACCGGTAGAGGATCACTGGTTACTCACATTACTTATAAGACACCGGTAGACTATGAGCAGGTACATGCACCGGTCAACAATACACTGGTAGACCAAGCCAAGAAAAGCAGTACTGGTCTTGTGTTGAATACAAGGACATACCGGTTATAAGGGTATACCGGTCAAATTGCTAGTAAGAACTGATCCGAGTTTTATGGATTAGTTTGAGTTAAAAACTGGATTATACGGGATATCCACTGCTTGTAAGTAGAGTTAACTTTTTAACAGGAGTTAGCTTTATTTCTGCGGATATCTTGGAAGGTAAACTCCAAATCACAACGCATAGCTTTTTGCTAGTTGCATGATTTTTCGCTGAGTTTACACCCTGGCGGTTCTATGAGCTAAGAGTTTCATGACGGTGAACTCCTGTATAAATATTGGTCATAGGATGCAAGAAAGGTTGTTGTTTATTACTGGTGAATTGCATAGAGCAGAGGAGAGACATCTTCTGAGAGGAGCTACAGACACAGAGGTAGCAGAGATCAACAACCAGACAATCTGGGAAAGAGGTATGATCTACTCAGACATTTAGTGTCATATCAGATCATTGCTTTTATCAGTAGTGAAAGAAAATTGAAATCCTTTTATTAGGGTGGACCTAAGCGGTTCATTGTAAAAATCCCCTAACAGGGTAATATTCATTGTGGTGTTCAAAGTCATCTAACCAGGCTGCTCCTAACAGGGTTCAAATCTTAACAGATCTTTTGTAAAATCACTTTACTGGGTAGCACCTTAACTTGTGCTTTGTAAGCTCCTAACAGGGCGCCTTCATTCTGTTGAAGTGAAGTTGTGAGCTCTGTCTCACCGTGGTTTTTCCCTTCTAACCGAGGGTTTCCATGTATATATCGGATGTTGATCTGTGTACTTACTTTTATGCTTGCTTATGATTGATTGTTTTAGAAAAGTATTGTTCATAACAATTGTTAATAGGTAAAAGAAAGCTGTTACTGATTCACCCCTCCCCTCGCAGTAACCAGTTGGTACTAACAAATTTAACATGCTAGTGAATGTGGCTACTCACTAGTCAACCCATCAAGGATTCACCCTTAGGAATATTCTATTGCATAAGAGTAAAACCAAAAAGCTAAAGAGATCCAGTCTTAAGGACACCTCTGAACTTAAGGGATCAAAAATTTGAAACTGGAGGGATTAAGAGATCCTAAAATATAAATCCATGCTTTAAGGATTAGTCACTAATCCAAAAAGTGAAAAAAGGTATCTTGAAAAATAATGTGTATCGAAAAGTGCGTGTGTGCAATAGGTGAGTAGAGCGTATGCCCCCATGTTAAAGTTATTGCTAACACTTCAACAGGAGCAATGACTTTAACGGAAACATAAACAACTCCACTGATTACGTTTCCACTACGAGATACCCCCAGACGAAGACAAATCAAGGGGAATACCACATAAACATACAAAAAACATAGAAGGGAACTACCTATCGTGGGGTCAGTATGATCATAAGATAATATATATATGAAATTATTGCAAATGAATTCACATCATTCCCCAAAGAAAGTAGAACTACAATCACAAAGGAGGAAAGATCACATAAGATATACAAAGAAGAATTTTTTCGGACCATGACATGGAGACCAAAAAGAATTAGTGCTACCAAGTCACAGATCTAAGCAGATTACACAAGGAAACATTTACGAACAATAGCACAGTATAAGATAACATGAAACAACATATAGAAGAATAGAGATACATATAGAGGAATTGTACAACCGGTTCGACTCCTTTATCACCTTGCACCAACAAAGTAACAAGGGTCGTATAAAAGAATCTAACAACATTTAGCAAACACATCACAGGAGAAGCACAGTACAACAGGCAAACACACAACAAAGCTACCATAAAGGACAAGCCAATCAAGCATGCTGCCTACTCTCCCCATCTCATTCTATATCATTTAGGGAAGGTGGGTAACTCGCAAGAGGGACTATATCCAAAACAGTAGGAATGATAGCCAGTTCCAAACAAGGATCCTCTTGAGAATCACAATGTTCAATACTAGGTGTAAGTGTTAATTGTGATGAAAGCATATTAGGTAAATCAATGTCAATGTCAATAGTCTCATATTCATCATTAACATCATCAAGAGTATCTTCTTCATTCAGATTAATCAAAATAGGATCTAAGATATGAATAGAATCATCATAATCATACATCTTAACATCATTATTAGTAACAACATGCATAGGCTTATCAGAAGAAAGTAAAGAATTTTGTAGAATACAATTATGACCTTTAGCTTGAGCAGGACACTTCTTACGACGTTCATTAGTAGATCGATTACATTTTGCTTTACTTGAAATATGTTGAGAACTAGGAGGAACAATTACAGGATCCTTCACAGGTTCTTTAGGAAGATTAACAGGTTTATCAATAATCGGATGATCAATAGTAGGAACTTGATTAATAGATGTTGAAGCCATGGATAAAGGAGGTATAGAAGGTGTAGGCAAAAGACCATGATTAAGATCCATCGGAGGTACATTTAATTCGAGAATCTTACGATGCTTATAGGCTTTATATGAGCGGAAAAGATTATTAGGTTAAGAAGGACATGAATTAGGTAATGAAGGCCAAAAGAAATCAAGAGTAGCACAATCCCTAGGCCTAGAAGGTTGATATAAACTATGATTAACCGTCTTCACTTTTTCATCATGAACAAATTTAAGACATTTATGGATAGGTGAAGCAACAACATGCATGGCATTTAACCAAGGCAAACCAAGCTTAACTTGAAACTGATCAGAAGTAGGAACAACAACAAAGGTAGTGTTCACAATTTTACCACAAAGTTCAAGCGGCAAGTTAATAGAACCAAATGATGGATAAAGAAAACCATTTCAAGATTGAATCCACACATCAGATGTATCATAAGAATCGCGTTGCAAATTTTCATAAAAAGATTTTCTTTAGTAATAACATTGACTAAGGATGTAGGATCAACAAGACAACCACGAGTAGGTATCTGAAAAATCCTAGCATAAATATAAAGGGGACCATGAGGAGCTTTAATAGTTTCAGAATCATCAAAGGTCATCAAAAGTTCCCAAGGTCTTTTATTCTTTGGTTGTTGTCGAGGTTTAGGTAGAGTTTTCAATTTAGGCTTAGGTTTTGGTTGAGGTTGAGATGGAACTTGAGCTATAGTTTGAAGCTGAGGTGGAGATATAGATTGACCAACATGCTCCACCTGATTAACAATGTGATTAAGATCATCCTTCTTTGAATCATACATAATTTCCATAAAAGATGGCTAAGCAATGGTATTAGTATCATGCGCAGGTAAAGGATTCATATAGATTTGAAGATTTTGATTTGGAGGAGAAATAGATTTGTTCCCACTACTATCAAGATTATCGATAGATAAGGCATTAGAATCAATTAAGTCTTGAACCTTATGTTTTAAAGAATAACATTTCTCAGTATCATGACCATTCTGACGATGATATTGACAAAAAGCTTTAGGATCAAAAGATTTAGATGCAGTTGTAGTAGGTAAAAGAGGTCAAATAGGAGGTAAAGTAATCATATTAGCAGTTAACAACCTATTCATAATAGAATGTAAAGATTCAGAAAGAGGAGTAAACGTACGATTTAATCAAAAAGTAGTGGATGCAGAAGTGGCATTGTGAGATGCAACAACAACTTGATCAGCAACTGCATTCGCTTGTTTGTTTATCTTGACATAGTTGTTGAATTTTTGAAATTTGTTTGGATTAGGAGCAGCATCACTTTTATCAACTGGAACATGAGCCATTGGAGTGTTGCTCTCAAATTGACTCATTTGTAATTGATAATGATGAAGTGCTGCACAAAGTTGTTGAAAAGAGGTAAATTCAGTAAGCAAAATCTTATCTCTACTATCCTTTTGCAAATTTGAAATAAACCTACGTTGAATATCAATATCAGGAACAGGATAGGAAATCTGAGCATGCAAATCCTTAAATCTACCAATAAATTCAGTCAATTTTTCCTTAGCACTTTGTTTACAATGCATCAAATCAATCAAAGACACTTGCGGGCCAATGTTGTTTTGAAATTGTTGAATAAAAGCATTGGCAAGTTGTGGAAAGGAATCAATAGAATAAGGAGGCAAGGAACAATACCATTGTAAGGCCTTTTCACAAAAAGTTCTAGCAAACAGCTTGGCTAAAATCCTATGGTCATGAGCATAATCATTACAAACGATTTGAAATGTTTTAACATGATGAACGAGGTCTCCTTTTCCGTTATAATTGTCAAGATTAGGCATATCAACTTGTTGAGGAACAAGAGTACAAATGTTATCTCGAGACAAAGGACTTCCCATGTCACATGTAGGAATGCTCAACTTGTTTTGAGTCAAGGATGCAAGTTGTTGTTGTAAGGAAGACACAGTTTGAGCCAAACTGATGATTGTTGAATCATTAGAGGAAATAGGAGTAGCAACATTAGAAACACTAGGTAAAGTGTAAGAAGTTGTAGGAATAGAAGACACAACTGGAGGAACACTTGGAACTACAGTTAGAAGAGGATTAAAATAGGTAAAAGGAACATTATGATAATAAGGTTGTGATGTAGACAAGGACACAGGAGGGACACTCATAGGAACAGAGGGAACCGTCACAGTCACCAGAGGATTATAGGTAGGAACACTAGGTAAAGGAATAGAAGGTTCTACACTAGTGACAGGAGGAATCAACCCTAAATCTTGAGCTTCTTGAGCTAAAGGTTTAACATTTGAATGCACAAGGTGAGTAATACCATGCAAGAGATTAACACCTTGATCACTATCACAAAGAATTTTCTTAAGAGCCTCTATAGCTTGAATAGAATCTTGATTATGGTTTTCTTGAATAAGCCAATTACCCATTTTATCAAGTTCAGTTGAAACTTTTTGGACTTGTTTAGGAGGAACTCATGAAGAATCAAATTTTCATCTGGGATCCTAAGGAAAGGAGAGGAAGATTTAGGATCAAAGGCACCCATGAGTCTACGACTTCTTCTAACCGGAATGTTATAAGTAGGACTATTAGTAGTAAAGCTCATAAACCAATGCAATGCAAATGAACTAAACTAAGAAAACATAAAGCATGAATATTTTTGTATTTTGAAAGAGATTTTGTAATTTTTCTTTTTAGTATTTTTGAAATATAGAAGCAAGAAATCTAATTAGCATAAAAGAGAAAGCTAACACCAACAAGATAATGTGAAGGGAAATCTAACACCACAAAACACAATAGGTCATCTAATTCCACAAAAGAAAAAGAGGGTAAGTATGTTGGGTTCACCAAAATGAATAAAGGTGGAATGGATCGACCATTATGAAGCGGGGAAATAAAGTTTTCAGAAACCTGACATCTCGAAACTTCCAGAATTTGAAAATTGGACCTGGGGTCAGGGACGAGGTAGTCTTTCCCCTAGGTCAGGGACAAGGTCGTCCTTGACCCATCAGGTCGTCTTTGACCCAGAAAGTCAAGATCTTCAGATTCTCAGAGAAAGTTGCCAGAAATGAGGTTGGAAACAGTGAGAGAGAAGTAGAACACGGGGGAAACAACCAGATCCATGCAAAGACCCAATCAAGGCGCTTGAGATGACCCCAGACCACTTACTGGGAGGGCTAAATGCTCTTATCATGGAAGTGCTTCCATTTTGAGACGATAGATATATATATATATACATAATAAATACATTTAATCATTTTCTAGAGATGATTCCAATTGATTAATTTATTGAATGACGCTATAACATTAACAGTTTTAAAAGGCCACACAACTCCACATCAATGTCGAGAGCTACCATGCCTGGATTTCCAAGTTAAAAGTGCATCGTTTTTGTGGCAACTGTTAAATATGCTAGGGCATATCTCTTGATTGCTGATACATAGTTTCAAATCAAACAACAAAGTTTGTCCATTCCATCTAGAAGAAAACCAATCATTGGATAACTTGCATCTATCTGTATGGATATGGCGCATGTGGATTTGGATTTCATTGACACAACACCAATGTGTTGGAAATACTACATAACCTCAGATAGAGCCAGAGCTGAAGTGTAAGGTCCCCGTTTTTCAGTCTCTTGAGATTAGCTTAGTTTGGCAACCCTTGCAAGCTAATCAGGTGATTAGAGGGGGTCAGTTGGCAGAGCCAGTGTTTGGATTCCATTCTGGAGGTTCTGGTTACCAGGTCTGCTCTTCGTTTGGGTCAGATTGGTCAACTTACTATTTTTAGTAAGTAGTATTTTTGGTATGGCCAGGTTTAGCAGGGTGTTTGCACAGTGTGTCAGATGTTTCAGGATTGAGTATTAGGGATCTCCAATTTGAGAGACTTACTATTTATAGTAAGTCTATTTTTGGTAGATGACTATTTCTGGCAGGGCAGTTAGAGCTCGGGGCTATGTTGTCAGAAATTAGTTTGTTGCAGTCAGATTGATTTAGTGGCTTCATATTTTAATTTTCGTTATTAAATTAAGTTATTTTAATTTAATAACTTTACGACTTTATAACTTTAATGTTATAAAATGATGTTGTGATGAATAAGCTACTTTAATGAAAAGTGTAAAGTTGAAGCTTTTTCAAAAAGCTATAGATTAAACTCGAAAAAAGCACTTTACACACCTTTTGATCATTTCATAAAAATTGCATTTGTAAGAGAATTCGATTTTTCCTATGGAGGAATAGGGTTTGTACGTGGTCTTCAATTTGGAGAGAGTTCTATCAATTTTTCATGCTTGGTCTTCAATTTGGAGAAAGCATTGAGTTTCTGGTTGGATGCATTGTGTTGGAAGGAGAATCAATTGCTTTTATTATTATTCCAGACTTTGGTGAAGAAGTTTGAATTTGGGAGAATGAGGTTTTGAGCACGTCCTTGTAGAAACGTCAATTTCACAAGGGATTGGCACTTTGAATTGGCGGATAATGCCAATGAATTGTGCTGTTTAATCACAGCATTGGAGGAGATCGCAATTTGTGTAAGTACAGGGCCGTACAAAATGCTTTAGGAGCCGTACATATTCTGCCTAGGCCGTACGTAGCTAGCTATTGTGCATTCGTTGAGCATTGATTGCTATTCGAAGGTGGAGTCACATGTTTGTCTGTTCGAACTATGGCTTGTTGGTGTTAGATAAGGAATGTCTACAACTGCAATCTTGAGACGTGAGGTAGGCTGGCGTCCAAGTTAAATTCTATGGCAATTTCACATAGCAGTCATACCACATATGAAAGAATTCTTCAAGGAAATTCTACATTGTGAAATATTGAGCCAGCAAGGTTCATCACAGTGGTATCAGAACACTGATCTTGCCATCCTGGAGGGTATGAGGAATTAATTATGCCTGAAAGATTTATACCAGGAGGGCACTATACCCGCAGGGGTACAAATTCACCACCTCCTGAAGGTAATGAACAGGGCCCATAGAATGAACAGACAGAAAATAGGAATAATATTGTTAGCAATATTAAGTTGTCATTAGTAAAATCAGATGCAAACACCATTTCCCACCGGTAAAGGTTCACTGGTAGTTCACTCATGTTACTTTAAAGGCACCGGTAGACTAAGAAAAGGAGATGCACCGGTAGACCGAACTAAGTACATTGTACCGGTCTATTATTACATAGAGAGATAAATCGGGTATGAGATAAACCGAGTATAAGTTTATACTGGTCAAAATTGCATAAAGATCTGCACCGGATTCTGTGGAACAGTTTGAGTTAAAACCAGAATATGCGGAGCATCCACCGCTCAGAAGTGGAGTTAGCTTTTTAAAAGGAGTTAACTTTATTTATTACGGATGTTTTTCAAGGTGAACTCCAGATCATAATGCAAAACTGTAATGTCCCCACTTTAGCAGTTGACCAAGTGTGTGTGCGTTAGCCTTGCTCTACATGGTCCCGAGGGCTAACGAAGGGTTTAAGGGGATCCTGGAGTGTTTTGGCCTAGTCATTTCCAGTTTGGGCCAAAACGAAGTTGATTTACTCAGTTCCAGGCATACTTACTATTTTTAGTAAGTCAGCAGGACACAGTGGAGGCCAGTTTTGGTGATTGGATTTTATACTCCTGTGTGAGAGCTTTCCGACGAGCTATCACTCGCATTATTCGGAGTCCGATTGCTAATACATTTTAATGCCTGAAGTTTTATTAAAGTAACATTTAATTTTATTGTAAAATATTAAAGTGTTACTTTAATATTTATTTTATGGGGATGTGTACCCAAGGGAGACATAAGTGAATATTTTAATATATGTTTTATCCCACATTGTTTATGAAAATGAAGTCGACTTCTTGGAGGACTTTATATTCTCTTGGCTGGAATGAGTTGAGGGGCTGGGAATGATATTGCTATTATGCTATTGGTTTTCTAGAAAATCTAATTGTTGAGCTTGGAGGACGAAACCCCTCTTTGCTAGCATTCTCTTTGCTGTTTAAAGACACAGTTAGGAGGATTATCTGGTGTTTTCATTCAAGAGACACATTGGGATTTAATGGTGAGTTCATACATAGTTTTAAGAGAGTTTTAAAGTGCAGGTCAGAAGTTGCTTGCAGCCATGAATAGTGTTTTGCTACAGTACGCATGAATAGTAGATTTGCTACAGTGCGCGTGAACAGTGTTTTGCTACAATGCGCGTGAACAGTGTTTTTGCTACAGTGTGCGTGAATAGTATTTTGCTACAGTGTGCGTGAATAGTGCTGCTACAGTGCGAGAACAGTGTTGCATTTAGTTTCTTGTTCACTCTCGGGGTTTAAAGGTTGGGAGGCTGTCATTTTATCTGCAGGTCACTACAGCATCTACTTCCAGGTTCTTTTCATCGTAGTGTTCATTTTAGGCATTGTAATTGTTAAATACCAGTTTGATTATTTGCTGCAGCCTATAGGGCAGTTGTATGTAAACATTTCTATTGCCAAACCAATATTTCATCAGCAAACAAGGAGGTTTCAGACTTTGCTTATTGTTGAATGCTTGCTAAGTGTTTGTCAAAATGCCATGTTGAAAATAGCACTTTAATTGATAATACATAGTTGTTTGCAAGACCCAAAAAACAAAACAAAACAGGGGTGGTTACTACAAAAACTTTTTGCTAGTTGCATGATTTAATGTTGAGTTTACAGCCTGGCGGTTCTATGAGTTAAGGGTTTCATTCAGATGAACTCTTGCATAAATACAGGTCATAGGATGCAAGAAAGAAGGTTGTTGAAAGTTGCTGAATAGAGAGAGTAGAGAAGAGAAAAATTACAGTCACCAGAGGTGAAAGGCAAAAAGGCAGAAAAAGATTCAACAGCCAAGCAAATCGCGGAAGAGATCAACAGGGATGATCTAATCAGACAATCAGTGTCAATTGAGATCATTGCTTTTATAAGGTGTGAAAGTAGATTGAAATCCCTCAATCAGGGTGAACCCTAATCGGTTCTTTGTAAAAATCCTTTAACCTGGTAACATCTTTATTGATGTTGAAAGTCCTCTAACCAGGCAACTCCTAACAGAGTTAAGATCTTAACTGGTCTTCTATCAAATCTCTTAACCGAGTAGCACCTTCACAAGTGCTTTGTAAGCTCCTAATAGGGCGTCTTTATTTCTGCAGAAGTGAAGTTGTGAGCTCTGTCTCACCGTGGTTTTTCCCTTCTAACCGAGGGTTTCCACGTATACATCATGTGTTGATCTGTGTATTTATTTTTATGCTTGTGAATGATTGTTTATATTCTGCTTATCTTGGAAGAATAATTA